>BLSH010333012.1:1042244-1053028 GCA_018402905.1 Glandirana rugosa | reverse complement strand
TTACCTTACAATACGTTACCGGTTCAGTTAGTGGACTGGACTTAGGGTAACTCGTACGTAAAGTGAACGACTTCTGTTTTGACTTCCTTTTTACGGTGTTCTTGTTCGTCCTTGACTTCTGTCAACGTCATCTCCGGACCGTCTCGTAGTGGTCCCTACTTTGGGTCACAGACCACTACAGATACGCAAGGTCTGAAGTCCGACATTAACTGACGTTTCCTAAACGTTGGTTCATAATTTTTCACTTTCAAACTAAATTACAGCCTGAAGTCTGGAACGCATAGACATCACCAGACACTGGGTTTCATCCCTGGTGATGCTCTGCCAGGCCTCTACTGCAACTGTCTTCAGTTCCTGCTTGTTCTTGTGGCATTTTTCCTTCAGTTTTGTCTTCAGCAAGTGAAATGCATGCTCAATGGGATTCAGGTCAGGTGATTGACTTGGCCATTGCATAACATTCCATTTCTTTCCCCTAAAAAACTCTTTGGTTGCTTTTGCAGTATGCTTTGGGTCATTGTCCATCTGCACTGTGAAGCGCCGTCCAATGAGATCTGAAGCATTTGGCAGAATATGAGCAGATAATATTGCCCGAAACACTCCAGAATTCATCCTGCTGCTTTTGTCAACAGTCACATCATCAATAAATACAAGAGAACCAGTTCCATTGGCAGCCATGCATGCCCACACCATGACACTACCACCACCATGCTTCACTGATGAGGTGGTATGCTTTGGATAATGATCAGTTCCTTTCCTTCTCCATACTCTTCTCTTCCCATCACTCTGGTACAAGCTGATCTTGGTCTCATCTGTCCATAGGATGTTGTTCCAGAACTATGAAGGCTGTTTTAGATGTTGTTTGGCAAACTTTAATCTGGCCTTTCTGTTTTTGAGGCTCACCAATGGTTTACATCTTGTGGTTAACCCTCTGTATTCACTCTGGTGAAGTCTTCTCTTGATTGTTGACTCTGATACACATACACCTACCTCCTGGAAAGTGTTCTTGATCTGGCCAACTATTGTGAAGGGTGTTTTTTTCACCAGGGAAAGAATTCTTCGGTCATCCACCACAGTTGTTTTCCTTGTCTTCTGGGTCTTTTGTTGTTGCTGAGCTCACCGGTGCGTTCTTTCTTTTTAAGGATGTTCCAAACAGTTGATTTGGCCACACCTAATGTTTTTGCTATCTCTCTGATGGGTTTGTTTTGTTTTTTTCAGCCTAATGATGGCTTGCTTCACTGATAGTGACAGCTCTTTGGATCTCATATTGAGAGTTGACAGCAACAAATTCCAAATGCAAATAGCACACTTGAAATTAACTCTGGACCTTTTATCTGCTCCTTGTAAATGGGATAATGAGGGAATAACACACACCTGGCCATGGAACAGCTGAGCAGCCAATTGTCCCATTACTTTTGGTCCCTTAAAAAGTGGGAGGTACATATACAAACTGTTGTAATTCCTACACCGTTCACCTGATTTGGATGTATATACCCTCAAATTAAAGTTGAAAGTCTGCAGTTAAAGCACATCTTGTTTGTTTCATTTTAAATCCATTGTGGTGGTGTATAGAGCCAAAAAGATTAGAATTGTGTTGATGTCCCAATATTTATGGACCTGACTGTATCTACAGTATATCACAAAAGTGAGTACACCCCTCACATTTTTGTAAATATTTTATTATAACTTTTCATGGGACAACACTGAAGAAATGACACTTTGCTACAATGTCAAGTGGTGAGTGTACAGCTTGTATAACAGTGTAAATTTGCTGTCCCCTCAAAATAACTCAACACACAGCCATTAACGTCTAAACTGCTGGCAACA
The DNA here is from genome assembly GCA_018402905.1 of Glandirana rugosa. Taxonomy (NCBI): domain Eukaryota; kingdom Metazoa; phylum Chordata; class Amphibia; order Anura; family Ranidae; genus Glandirana; species Glandirana rugosa. The sequence goes on along the minus strand of BLSH010333012.1, from coordinate 1,051,204 downwards.
AAAGTGAGTAGACCCCTATGTAAAAATGTCCAAATTGGGCCCAAAGTGTCAATATTTTATGTGGCCACCATTATTTTCCAGCACTGCCTTAACCCTCTTGGGCATGGAGTTCACCAGAGCTTCACAGGTTGCAACTGGAGTCCTCATCCACATGACAACATCACGGAGCTGGCGGATGTTAGAGACCTTGAGCTCCTCCACCTTGCATTTGAGGATGCCCCACAGATGCTCAATAGGGTTTAGGGCTGGAGACATGCTTGGCAAGTCCATCACCTTTACCGTCAGCTTCTTTAGCAAGGCAGTGGTCATCTTGGAGGTGAATTTGGGGTCGTTATCATGTTGGAATACTGCCCTGTGGGCCAGTCTCCGAAGGGAGGGGATCATGCTCTTCTTCAGTATGTCACAGTGCATGTTGGCATTCTTGGTTCCCTCAATGAACTGTAGCTCCCCAGTGCCGGCAGCACTCAAGCAACCCAGACCATGACACTCCCACCACCATGCTTGACTGTAGGCAAGACACACTTGTCTTTGTACTCCTCACCTGGTTGCCGCCACACACGCTTGACACCATCTAAACCAAATAAGTTTATCTTGGTCTCATTAGACCAAAGGACATGGTTCCAGCAATCCATGTCCTTAGTCTGCTTGTCTTCAGCAAACTGTTTGTGGTCTTTCTTGTGCATCATCTTTAGAAGAGGCTTCCTTCTGGGACGATAGCCATGCAGATCAATTAGATGCAGTGTGCGGCTTATGGTCTGAGCACTGACAGGCTGACCCCCCACTCCTTCAACCTCTGCAGCAATGCTGGCAGCACTCATACATCTATTTTCTAAAGACAACCTCTAGATATGATGCTGAGCATGTGCACCCTTCTTTGGTCAACCATGGCGAGGCCTGTTCTAAATGGAACCTGTCCTGTTAAAATGCTGTGTGGTCTTGGCCACCATGCTACAGCTCAGTTTCAGGGTCTTGGTAATCTTCATATATCATCTTTATGTAGAACAACAATTCTTTTTTCAGATCCTCTGAGAGTTCTTTGCCATGAGGTGCCATGTTGAACTTCCAGTGACCAGTATGAGAGAGTGAAAGCGATAACACCAAATTTAACACACCAGCTCCCCATTCACACATGAGACCTTGTAACACTAATGAGTCACATGAAACCGGGGAGGGAAAATGGCTAATTGACCCAATTTGGACATTTTCACTTAGGGGAGTGTACTCACTTTTTTTGCCAGCGGTTTAGACATTAATGGCTGTGTGTGGAGTTATTTTGAGGGGACAGCAAATTTACACTTTTATACAAGCTGTACACTCACTACTTTACATTGTAGCAAAGTGTAATTTCTTCAGTGTTGTCACATGAAAAGATATAATGAAATATTTACAAAAATGTAAGGGGTGTACTCACTTTTGTGAGATACTGTAGGTCCCAACTTTGCCAATTTTAAACTGAGGATTGAGAGCCAAAATCAATCCCCAGACTTCAGGTTCAGTTCTCCCCTCATTTTCATGTTAAAACACTTTTACTATCCTTCTGTGCCTTGGCATCAGTTTATTTTTCGAACCTGGATGTTGATCTTAAATAAGTTTAATGTGGTTGTAAACCTCAGACATAAAATATTAACAAAGCATATCCCTCTATATTGTGTGCTTGTCTCAATTAAGAGCATTTCTGTCTGCTATCAACACGAGTCACTTCTAACAGGTTTTCCTGACCTCAAGTGAAAAAAGGTGACAGGGGAGGGACCTACAGCTAATTGACAGCCTCAGCTCTGTTCCTGTGTGCTATGTGAAGGGGGTGGTGTCCCTTCCCTCCAATCAGCTCTCAGAGCTTGCCTCACAGAGCTGTGCAGAGTGTAATTTCAGCTCTCTGCACCCTTTTTTTCTGTCAACTCAGACAAGCCATATCAGTTCTGGACTTTGAATGGCTGTAGACAAGAGAATAATGCAGATAAACAGGTACAACTTATATAGGAGAATTCATGTAATCTCTGTGTATCACTTGGGGCCAGTCACTTCACTAGAAAGGGTTTACAACCACTTTAACTTATCTTGGATTGCTGGTGTACCTGGGTGTGCTACCGGCTGCATTTGCCTCCCTCCTTTCAATTCCCGCTCCCCCATAGTCACTGTGCTGCAGCAGCCGCCTCTCACCCTGAACTTCCCTGCTGTGTGAGCATAAACGTGGCTCTCTGTGATCCCCCACTCACTTTTGCCCTCCCCCTCCTGGATGCAGTGAACATGAACCAATCAGATGTAGGGAGTGGACTTGCTATGCAGATACCGAGGATCATGGGAAATGTACTCTTAAAGAGGCACTGTACAATACAAGTGAATGGAGGCTAATGGCTACAGAAATGTAATATACAAGATCCCCTGCAATCAGATAAGGCAAGTTTCAGCATTTAACTGGGCAGATTGAGAGAGACTGAGGCAGTCCAGTGCCAAGATTGAGAGAGTGAAGACCTGCTGTGTGGGGCGTCTATTCACACTCACACGAGAGTGCTAAAAGCCTGAGCCACTGTGAGCCTCTTGTGTGAGGGGGTCTGGAGAATTGCAGACCCATCGCTGCCTGTGTCTGTGTCTACACCAGGGACCAAAGGACTGAGGTGCTGAGAGTTCTCCTGCCATGCTAGAGCTCAAGGCTGGAGAGACCAGATGCCCTGTGAGTGCCTTCGCCAGAGCTGAGAGACTGAGCTGCTGGGACCTGACTTCAGAGGACTGCAGACTGCCAAGTGATCTGGATCAGATCTCTGTATACCAGGAGGAGTGAGCTGACCATTCATGTTTATCCCAATATTGACACAATTAAGGCAATAGAGACTGCTCTTTGTTCAGCAGCCCACTAGCCATCTACTATACACTCTTAATGGGACAGCTACATGTGCACCACCTACAGAAGGGCCCCAATGAAAGCCGGCCAGCTGTGACAATTAAGTGTCAGTACTTTATAGCCATCCCCAGGGATACCACTTTGTAAGGAGAGCATACGTTCAGCCGCTGTTGGGGCTGTATGCATGGTGTGCACACAAGGACCTTTATTTTCTTGGTAAATGTGTCATACCTCTTCCTGTGTCATTCCAGTTTTGCAACTTTCCAAAGAATAATGGCTTATTGCAAGACTACAGAGGAAGGGCTATATGTAAATTAATCAATTCACGGAGAGCAGGGCTGAGGCCTCTGGGAGGGCGGGATCTGAGGGATGGGCCTCTCCCTGTTCACACTGGTCAGCAGAATTGAATTCTAATTGTGATCCATTCAATCCTGCCCAGCAGCAGCATAGCTAGCTTTCAGAACAGGCTATGTATATTATATGAAGGATTTCCTTCTTGAATAATGCTGTGAGGTGGGTCTTGGGAGGTTTGGACTCTTCCTGTAGGTGTGAATGGGCGGGATTGAATGCTAATGGCTGCTAATAGGATGTGTTCAATCCCACCCACCATCAGAGCTGTGAAAGAAGTTACCTCATTTGAAGACTTTGACAGACTACAAGGGAGAGTGTTATAGACTCTAGCTGCTGCAGGAAGGGGATGTGGAAGGGACCGAGTCTATCAGCAGGATATACAGAGTGTCACATGACACAAAGCCACAACTAAGCCCAGAATATCAGGGGAGCTGCAGACAACTGAGCAACATGGTACAGAGGTATGATCTATGCTGGGACTGATCATTCCATTCAGTTCTACTGAAAAGAAAGTTGGAGTTCGGCTTTAACAAACTTCATCTCCCATGATTCATTGCTACCCCTGGTGGACGGAGGTGAGGTAGTGTTAATATATTCAGTCTGAAGTCCAGTGAAGATGCAGAAAGCAGTGCATTACAGTGTCCTAAATCACTCTCTGCCTCTAGCTAAGCACCTGGCTACAAAGATAACTTTTGCATATTTTCAAAATGGTGGTGGTCTTGGGGTACAAAGATTTCACTTTCATGCCAGTAAAAGTCTATCCGTTTGCTACAGGTTCATACATCAGGGTAAATACTTCTCCAATGGAATATGAGTAATGAGGTCAGGCTGCACCAACAAGAAGTCTCCAGCTTGCAAAATGGTGTATTGGGCCGCAAAAGGCATTCCGTTTCTGAGAACATATGAGACACAGTAGTGATACCTCCACCTCACATCTAATAACTGCTTACCAGAGGTAAGCGCATAAGCGCTTTGGCTGTACCCCAGCCCGGGTCCCCCCTGGGGATAAATACGACAATCTTGGGGTCCTGATGTAGCAGAGTTGGCTTGGGTGAACCACAGAGGTAGTGGAAAGGGCTAACCGGATCCGCCTCCCGGCGTTGGTAGGATAGCAGTCCAATAAGGTTCTTTACACCCCCAGGTAAACTCACCACGGCACCCAAAGAAAGAGAAGGTACTGATAGTGTGATACCGTTTCAGTGGATTTAATAAAATAAAAGTATTGCACTTACATCAGATAAAAACCACAAGGGCGTCCAAGAACATTAAGCCGGCCGGCTGTAGACTTCAAACACTCAATGGCAGTGACGTCAGCGCGTCTTCCCCGACGTACGTTTCATCTACCGAGACATAGTCATGGGGCTGGATGGCCGCCCCATGACTATGTCTCGGTAGATGAAACGTACGTCGGGGAAGACGCGCTGACGTCACTGCCATTGAGTGTTTGAAGTCTACAGCCCGGCCGGCTTAATGTTCTTGGACGCCCTTGTGGTTTTTATCTGATGTAAGTGCAATACTTTTATTTTATTAAATCCACTGAAACGGTATCACACTATCAGTACCTTCTCTTTCTTTGGGTGCCGTGGTGAGTTTACCTGGGGGTGTAAAGAACCTTATTGGACTGCTATCCTACCAACGCCGGGAGGCGGATCCGGTTAGCCCTTTCCACTACCTCTGTGGTTCACCCAAGCCAACTCTGCTACATGAGGACCCCAAGATTGTCGTATTTATCCCCAGGGGGGACCCGGGCTGGGGTACAGCCAAAGCGCTTATGCGCTTACCTCTGGTAAGCAGTTATTAGATGTGAGGTGGAGGTATCACTACTGAATTTGAACTATCACATGGTGGTCTATATCTGTGAAGATACATCTACATCTCTACTTTCATCTACACCATTTATGTTTATGTGGACTGTATGATTTACATGTATTTATGGGATGCATGCTATATGTATCTACCTACCGTCATTTTAGCGCAACCTGTTGTTTATAAAATAGTGTGTTTGTAGTACATGGTTAGTACTGTTTGGTTGCAGCTGTGGTTGCTTAGTGCTTTTACATAGTCTAGCGCGGTGTTATCCTCCTTTGTATTGCATATGAGACACAGCACCAGCCTCACTGTTCATAGATACATAATGTGGTAATGAGAAAAGAAGAGTGCCCATCTGTCACGTATCTGACAGGTGAGCCTGACGTGCAGTGGGAAGGCCTCGCATACATCCCTGACTAAAGGGCCACCAATGTTATAAATAAGGATGGGCTCAGGCGTGTTCGCAAGTGCGCGTGCCTGAGCCAGCTGGGAAGTGAACCCTGCACTGCGCTAATAAGAGGCAATGAGACATTCCCCGATCACTGCAGCCACGCATCGGGGGAAATGTCTCACTGCCTGTGATTAGCCCAGTGCAGGGTTAACTTCCCGGTGGGCTTGGGCACGTGCACTTGCGGACACGCCCGAGCCCATCCTTAGTTATAAACAGTGACCACAAGTGGTGTAAGAGTGCCTGGATTGTCTCTGATGCAGCTGATGATCTCTCAAGACGGACCAGCAGGTAACAGCAGGTGTAGTCAGCTCTGCAGACAGGAAGCTGGAAGGTGCAAATCTGTGGACACATTGGATGCGTGGTCAGACAAGCCGGGTTCGGTAACAGATGATCAATCAGACACAAGTGGCAGGCAGAGAATGGTCAGTATACAGGCAAAGGTTCGGCAACAGGATATCAGTCAATGTAGAGAAAAGCGTAGTTGCAAGACAAGCTGGGACCAGGATAACAGATCAGATCTCAACAGGTAGTCACAGGACAGGTATGAGCTGCAGATCAGACAGCAGAGTCTGTGTGCTGCTAAGGTGTTTAACCCCTTAACCCCCGGAACCCTTTTTTACATTTGTTATTTAAAACCCCCAAACATTATATATATTTTTTTCAAACACCCTAGAGAATAAAATGGCGATCGTTGCAATACTTTTTGTCACATGATAATTGCGCAGCAGTCTTTCAAGCGCGATTTTTTTTTTAAAAATTCACTTTTTTGAGTTAAAAAATAAGACAACAGTAAAATTAGGCCAATTTTTTGTATATTGTGAAAGAGGATGCTAAGGCGAGTAAATAGATACCATACATGTTACGGTTGAAAATTGCACACACTCCCGGAATGGCGACAAACTCCGGTTCTTAAAAATCTCCATAGGCTAAATTAAAAATTTTTTAGCGGTTACCAGGTTAGAGGTGCAGAGGAGGTCTTTTGCTAGAATTATTGCTCACACTCTGGCGATCACACTCTGGCGATCACTGCGATACCTCACATTTGTGGTTTGAACACCGTTTTCATATGCGGGCACGATTTACATATGTGTTTTCTTTGGTGCGCAAGCTCGTGGGGATGGTGGCGCTTTTAATTTTTATTTATTTTTAATACTGTACATTTTAAAAAAAAAAATCTGATCACTTTTATTGCTATCACAAGGAATGTAAACATCCCTTGTGATAGTAATATATGGTGACAGGTACTCTTTATGGAGGGATCAAGGGTCTAAAAGACCCCCATCCCTCCTTTACAATTCACAGTATTCAGATTGCCAAAAACGGCGATTCTGAATACCTTCATTTTTTTAAAACCGACGCCGTTAGCGGTTAGAGTAAACCTGGTGGGACGTGATGCCAGAGAAGAGCGGCGGATGGTGGTGGTGGTGGGGGGGGGGGTGGGGGTGTCCCCTCCCGCTGCCTGGGATAACGGCTGAGCGGCTCCCGAGCCAGATCGGCCAATACCACCGGATAGCTGGCCGCCTGCTCTAAAAAACGGTACTGGGGTATAGCCTGCAGCTGCAAGCTATACCCTGGTACATCCACTTAAATCTTCTGCTGTTTATAAATGGCGATCCACGTTAAGTGGTTAAATAAGGCAGCCGGGCTCCAATCACTGAAATCACTCTGCACAATTGTTAACCCTTAGGTGACCCCTGCGCTGGGTGGCAGATCCATGACACCATCTTGCCTGATGAGACCTTCTATTACTTTCAGCCTCCTCCTAATCTTTTTTTTTTCAATTGCTGTGATCTGACTTCCGGTTAGAAGGTGACTATGTTTGTTTTCCAAGTCCCACTGTATGTAGGCATGTAGCCACCCTTGCTCGCTCCTGAGGTGGACTTTGACCTAAGATTATGGCCTGTGGGATTTGTAGTGTGCATAGAGCAGTGTACAACTGATATGAACTGCTCATTTCATACAAATGGAAGTAAGTGGGACAGGGGGAGGTTTGGGAGCTCACTAGCAGTTACTAGGTGGCAGAAAAACATATTTAAAGAATATATTACAAGACTATTAAGTAGTGGATGTGCATGGAATATTTTTGGAGAATAAGAATATTGTTTAGTGTCATTTTAATTTAGAAGAGGATGCTCAGCCACCTCTGGTGCTAGCTCCTTGCCTGCTGCTCACCACTGTCACAGCACTCCTCTCCCGGTGCGTTTCAAACAACCCTTCCTGCCCTGCATTATCAATATGAGAGCAGAGGAGGGGGGATGTGCACAGCCACTCTAGGCTCGCAGCGGCAGCTCCTGCTGAAGCCCATGCCAGCAGCCTGCATGCTCCTAATCTAAGTTGTAGCTGCTGTTCTGCAGCAGCCCCTCTCTCTGGTACTCTCTAGTTATGGGAGAAAGGATTTGGAAGTGAGAGGACAGCTCTGTACTGGGGGGGGGGGGGTTGGGGGTAGGCTTTGGGGTAAACTGGCCTGTGAGATAATCAATCCTGACCTCTGCACTGTATAAGCAGTGCACTCCTGCACCCTGTACATAGCGCACTCCTGGACCCTGCACTCTGTATGTAGCGCATTCCTGAGCTCCACTCTGTATGTAGCGCACTCCTGAACCCTGCACATGTTACGTAGTGCACTCCTGGACCCTATGCATAACACACCTGGTATTTAACAAGGCCTTTATAAGACCCTCCCATGGTTAGTGCAATTTGGGCACACCCATCCTTTGATGTGCCATGCTTTCCTTGATTGCAGTGGAGGTGTGGTTGAGTTTCTGCACGTATTCTCTGAGAAAAGCCCTGATACATAACATGGAGTTAATCATCATGTATGATGCACACTAAATTTAACACATTCTACAATTTAAACACATTTTCCCAGTTAAAGTAGATCTAAACCCAATCACTAAAATCTCATATTAGTTCTAATGTTAGTTTTCATGCCCAGGGATAGGCACGGACCATGACTGTGGCGGACATTTTCCACAGTACTGACCTTAGTGAAGGACACCAAGGTACATTTCAAATTAAAACCTTCAAAAAAACACTGTTTTCTCTCTGATCTAGTTCTACGAGTACAAAAAACATTTAAAATAACATTTATATGAAAACTGCTTGTGGTATACAGTTATAAAATGTAAACAATTTTCAAAATTCTTACCTTTTATATTTTCCAGTTGTATTGAGACCCAGCAGCAGTGTCAAAGTCCTTTGTAGACGTGGATGAAGTAGCAATACGCAAACATTTGTCAACACGACAATTCTCAAGGGAGGAATAGTGCCCCATCATTGGTGTCAGTGGGAGGAATAGTGCCCCATCATTGGTGTCAGTGGGAGGAATAGTGTCCCATCATTGGTATCAGTGGGAGGAATAGTGCCCCATCATTGGTGTCAGTGGGAGGAATAGTGCCCCATCATTGGTATCAGTGGGAGGAATAGTGCCCCATCATTGGTGACTGTGGTTACTACCCCGTGATAAGGAGGGTGACTATGGTTACTACCCCGTGATAAGGAGGGTGACTATGG
>BLSH010333012.1:959087-976818 GCA_018402905.1 Glandirana rugosa | reverse complement strand
GGTAAAGACCGTGAGGAGAGGATGTACATATTTAGTAGTAAAAAAACGATCTTTTAATGAGTCTTGGGGGTTTGTAATATATACCAAAAAATCGTTTCTAAGATCCCTTATTTTACCTCCAACAACGTTGAAAAATACAGTACGCCATAAACGCGTCGTTAAAAAGATTGCGCAAAAAAAAACCTTTTTTTTGTCAAAGTACTTAATTTTTTTTTGTTTTGTCATTTCAATCGGGTTAAAAAAAAAGTATTACACTTTCTACTACAATACGGCTCATTTATCTATGGGTTGTACAGTGTAAAATTTTAACGCGTTTGAGCACCTTACCGCGGCTTGAAACCATGATTACTCGGCATAACATCATCTTTCACATTATGAAAAAAAAATTGGGCTAACTTTACTGTTTTGTTTTTTTTTAATTCATGAAACTGTTTTTTTTCCAAAAAAAAACGCGTTAGAAAAATTGCTGCGCAAATACCGCATGACATAAAAAGTTGCAACAACCTCCATTTTATTCCCTAGAATCTTTGCTAAAAAACCATATATAATGTTTGGGGGTTCTGAGTAATTTTCTAGCAAAAAAATGATGATTTATACATGTAGGAGAGGAGTGCCAGAAATGGCTCGGATGCGAAGTGGTTAAAATGATCGTATCAAAGCATAAAGTAGTGACGTTTCAAAGCCACACAGGGCCCCTTCTGCAGCCATGTGAAAAGAAAAAAGGGTCACCTGCCCAAAGAAGGGATCCTGCGTGGCTCCGAAACATCACTACTTTAAGGTGGGATGTGATTATTTTATTCCGATTGTATGCTTTTTGAAGATCCTTGGTGTGCTGGCAACATGTATTCTTTGATCTTCTCTTTACTTTGTAGCCAACCCCTTTTTAGTGGGGCAAGTTTCTAAAAACTTCTGCATTGTCACAAGCCCTTTAATTCATGTCTCTTTCACTTCTGCCCATAACAGTAAATTTTTGGCACCTTACTAGAGATCGGTTGTTCTGTTAGACATCTATGTGCCTTTTTATTTATTTATTTTTTAGCTTTTCTTGTTAAAGAGGAAGTAAACCCTGATGGGTCTTACTTCCTTGTTTGATCCCTGCTGCAAAGTAAAAGCATAATGTGCTAGTATGCATCACATACTAGCACATTATGTGACACTTGCCTGCAAACGAAGCCCGTGCTGTCCCTGCTGGAGGCCGCATCCATTTTCGCCCCTCTTTTGGGGGCCGCGGACTCCAGCTCTGTGACTGTCCAGAGTCGCGTGGCATCACTCCCGCGCATGCACACGGGAGCCGACAGTCACGGCACACGCTAGTGAAGAAAGGGCACAGAGGGCTGTTTCTTCACAGCGCATGCGCCGATGGTGTCATTGGCGCAGTAAACGGTAGATATCTCCTAAACGGAGCACGTTTAGGAGATATTTACAGTACCTATAGATAAGCCTTCTTATAGGCTTACCTATAGGTACAACTCCAAAATAGAGGTTCACAACTACTTTAAATTGATCATGAAAGGGATATGGTTATGAATTGGATCAGAGTTTTTAAAATGTTATGTCCGCCACTATTGCACATTGATGGTCACTGTACCTCTAAGCCGCCTCTCAAAATGTATTGGGCTTAATTAACCTCTCTTGTGGTTTTTTTTTTTTTTTTTTTGTACACCTGTACATTTGATATCGGACAATATTGGACTATTTCCTTTTTTTTGTGGAAAACTTTGTAAAACCGATCGAGATATAATTTACAAGTCTGTATATGAAATACAGTCATTGAAATATGGACGAGCAAGAATCACATAAAAAAAATCACATAAACTACTACATTTGGTGTGCTTACTGAAAATACAATGGTTTCCCTATAATGCTAAAGAGCAGAATCAATGTGTCCTGCTATGTATTGCAGAAGAATCCCTCGACCTGGAAGTGCACGACCAGCTCCACCAAGAGTTAAGAGGCAACCCAGCACAGAAATCATTGTCCCTGAAAGGTAATTATTATTATTACAGGTATTTATATAGCTCTGACAATATGCGCAGCTCTTTACATATATTTCTCCTATTGTTCACTGACAGACGCAGCTCTCCATTACGTGTGGGTTTATGCTGGTCTCACTAGGAGTTAACTAGGCAGGGAAAAGAAACAGCTGCCCCCCCCCCCCATGGGGCCGTCCTCTCTTCCCAGATAAACCCCCTCTATGGAATAGCTCACCAGTCAAAATGCCTAGTTTGCAAGGAGTTGACCTGGCTTCCCTTTAGGGGAATTGCGGTCCTGTTTGTGACCATTTCTTTTTATTTTATTTTATTTCCTTGTCTTCTATCAAGATGATCTGCTATCAAGAAGCCGGTTGGGTCATAGAGAGTCCATGGGCTCTGTACTTTCCCCAACCTGGCCGACTGCTGCGTGCCAGTCCCGCAGTATGGGGACCCGCCGCATAGTGCCCGTTCCCTGCGGGTGGCCTGGGGTGATCCCCACCTGCGCCCAGCCCGGATGCGATTCGGTAGGGCGAATTCTGGCCTGCAGCATGCCGTCCAGGCACGGACGGAAAGTCTGCGACTGGGTGGCTACCCACGGCGCTCGCGAAGTGGTGAGTGAGAGTTCCGCCCCCCCTTTTCAGGGGCGGAAGGGGGGCCGACGACAAAAAAAAAAAAAAAATTTTTTTCCCTTTTTCTCTGGGTAGCTGCCGGCAGGGGCACGTGGAGCTCCTGCCCCCCCTTTTTGCACCCCGTCTGCCTGCGCCGTCATTTTTTTCGTTTCACCGCCATGCGGCGATCGGCCGCCATTTTGCGGCGGACCGCCGCCATTGTGCCGTAGTCACATACATTTTTGGCCTATGGGGCTTTCCCTCTAGCGCTCAGAGCGGCCATTTGCGGTACTGCAAGCCTCTGTACAGGGGGTTTTGGCCTCTAGTGTCTAACGGCGGCCATTTTGACCACATGTCTCTGCAATAACGTGCATACAATGTTTTCCCTTCTCTGTGGAGCGGTGGTGATGGGACGGCGCGGCTCTTCTGACGGTCTTCTGGGTTACTGGCAGCAGAAAAACAGCAAGTAACAGCTGGGCTCCCCTGTGGGTGCTGGTGGCAGCGGGTGCAGTCCTCCTGGGTTCCCTGGTGCGCTGTGGGGTGGTGGTGTGCGGCAGTGTGGGGCTGCCTCATCCTCTTTAGTACCACGGGTGTCACTGAGAGGGGTCTGGGGGCAAAGGCAATGGCAAATTACACTGCTGGACCCTCCTGAGGAGGCATCAGCGGCGGCTCAATCTGCGCAAGGGGATTTTTTGGACCAGCTACGGGTGGTCTTTAGTGAATTTCTTCCCCGGGCGGAGGTCGCCCAACAGGCCTCCAAGAAGCGCCCCCCTTATTCATCGGGGGAGGATTCGGTTTCGGAAGTAGCCTCTGGGGTCTCAGGGACCCAAGTGGACCGATCTGATGGGGAACTGGGCCCATCGGACGGTGAGGAGGATCAAGGGGCGGCGGCTGCGTGCAAAAAGGCATTGGTCGCCGCCATTATCACTGGCATTCGCACTACACTGCGATTGAGCCAGGATGCTGAGTTGCAGACTTCTGCGTATGTGTGTGGGTCCTCTATGCCTCCTAGGGCCCCCAAGGCTTACCCCTACAATCAATTTTTTGATCGTTTTCTTTACCGTGAATGGCAACGTCCACAGCTTTCCATTTCGCTGTCAAAACATTTCACTGCTCGCTATCCCTTTGAGGAAAGCTTTTTGAAAAAATGGGAATCGCCTGTGGTGGGCCCACCAATAGCCCGCCTTAGTAAGGCGACGGCTATCCCTCTGGAAGGGTCTCCTTCTTTCAAGGACCCCGCTGATAGGAAAACAGAGGCACTTTTAAGGTCGCTCTTCCTGGTGGCAGGTTCTGCTGTGCGGCCAGCCCTGGCGTCCGCCATAGCGGCTCAACATCTGTCTGAGCGTATGACGGAGCTCAAGTCCGATCTGGAATGCGGCCACCTGATGGATGCTCCGCAAAATGCTGAGTTTTTGCTCCAAGGGTTCAAGTACCTTTGTGATGCAGCTGTTGATTTACTGCCTATGTTATCCAGGATAGCGATTTTTGCTGTTATCCTCAGAAGGATACTCTCGTTGCGTTCTTGGTCTGGCGACCATGCTTCCAAAAATGTCTTGCTGACCTCCCCTTTCAGGGTGGGCGTCTATTTGGTCCACGTTTGGATGAGATCATAAAAGACAAGCCTTCCTCAGCCTGATGGGTTGCCCCCACCCGGGTTTCAGGTGGGGGGACGTCTTCTGGGGTTCGCAGACCGGTGGCTGGCTCACATTCCCGATCGTTGGGTCCGGGAAGTGGTGTCCGCCGGGTACAGGATAGAGTTCAACACTCTACCCCCAGACAGGTTCTTCCCATCAAACTTAGGGCTCCCGCAGGATCACCGGGAGGCCCTTTTCGGGGCTGTTCAAGCACTTTCAGACCAGGGGGTGGGGGGTGGGGGTTCGGCCAGTGCTGGACCTGAAGGCCCTGAACCGGTATGTCAGGGCGCTGAAGTTCCGGATGGACTCTATCCGCTCGGTTGTGGCCGCCCTCCATCAGGGGGAGTTTCTGGCATCCCTGGACATCAGGGATGTGTACCTCCATTTGCCCATGGCATCAGCACTTCCTGCGCTTCGCAGAGGGAGACCTTCACTTTCAATTCGTGGCCCTCCCCTTCGATCTGGCCTCAGCACCCTGAGTTTTCACAAAACTGCTAGCCCCGGTGTTAGCATTGCTGCGACAGAGAGGCATTGCGGTGGTAGCCTACCTAGACGACCTGCTCCTGCGAGCGGAATCCGCCTTGGCTCTAGAGGAAAATGTGAGGATCACAATGACCTCGCTACAGGATTTCGGCTGGTTACTCAACCTGCAGAAGTCGTCGGTATCACCAACCAGTCGCCTGGAGTACCTGGGTCTGATTTTGGACACAGTGCAGGCGAAGGTGTTCCTCCCCCCGGCCAAGCTGCTGTCTCTGCAGCCGGCAGTGCGAACCCTTCTGTCGCACCGTCGGTCCTCATTACGATTCTGTATGCGGGTGCTGGGGCTCATGGTCTCGTCTTTCGAGGCGATACCATTTGCCCAGAGTCACACTCGTCTCCTTCAGCGAGCAATTCTGGCTCGGTGGGACAGGTCACCTCGGTCCTTGGACCTTCTGATTCACCTGAGCTCACAGACCAGGGCGTCTGACTTGGTGGCTTCGGGACTCGGCCCTGACTCAGGGGAAGCCGTTTCTGCCCCTCCAGTGGGTGATCATCACCACGGATGCCAGTCTTTCAGGCTGGGGAGGGATCCTGGGACAGCTGTCTGCCCAGGGCCGTTGGTCGGCACAGGAGGCTCACCTCCCCATCAATGTACTGGAACTGAGAGCAATCAGATTGTGCCTATATCACTGGACAGTGAGATTGCAGGACCGTCTGGTCCGAATTCAGTCGGACAATGCCACAGCAGTGGCATATGTGAACCATCAGGGTGGCACAAGAAGTCCAACAGCTGTGGCGGAGGCAGCTCTGATACTGCGTTGGGTGGAACGTCACGTTCCGGCAATCTCCGCCATTTACATTCCAGGTGTGGAGAACTGGCAGGCGGATTTTCTCAGTCGCCAGACGCTGGAACAGGGAGAGTGGTCCCTCCACCCGGAGGTGTTCAACCAGATTTGCCGCAGATGGGGGACGCCGGACGTGGATCTCATGGTATCCCGGTTCAATCACAAGGTGGAGACCTTTGTGTCCAGAACGAAGGATCCTTTGGCAGTGGCCATGAACGCTCTGGTGGCCCCCTGGGGCCGTTATCGACTTCTGTATGCCTTCCCTCCGATAAAACTGCTACCGCGCCTGATCCGCAGGATAGTGGCGGAGGGAATACCAATAATCCTGGTGGCTCCGGATTGGCCTTGGCGCACTTGGTACGCCGATGTGGTGCAAATGGTGGCAGACGCTCCCTGGCGGCTTCCGTTGAGAGACGATCTTCTGTCTCAGGGGCCCATCTTGCACCCTGCTTTACCCTCGCTGGCTTTGACGGCTTGGCTATTGAGTCCCAGGTGCTAAGAGACAGGGGAGTCGCTGACTCCTACACTGATTCCTACATTGTTGAAGGCTCGCAAGTGTACTTCTCGCAAGATTTACCACCGCACCTGGAAGGCTTATATAGCTTGGTGCGAGGCGGAGGGTCAGGACCCTCGCTCTTATGTGGTATCCAGGGTCCTGACTTTTTTGCAGCAGGGCCTGAACAAAAAACTGGCTTTGAGTACTCTTAAGGCCCAGATATCGGCTCTGGCAGTTCTTTTTCAGAGACCTTTGGCCTCGCACTCGTTGATTCGTACCTTTGTTCAAGGTGTACGACATGTGGCGCTTCGGGTGAAGGTTCCGTTGGCGCCTTGGGATCTGAATTTGGTGCTTTCTGTACTTCAGAAACCGCCTTACGAGAAAATCAGGGAGATTTCCTTATAACTGCTCTCGCAGAAGGTGGCTTTTTTAGTAGCCATCACCTTTGCCAGACGGGTGTCTGAATTAGCAGCACTCTCGTGCAAGTCTCCCTACCTAGTCCTGCATAAGGATAAGGCGGTCTTGCGACCCTCGCCGCCTTTTCTTCCAAAAGTGGTTTCTTCCTTTCACATTAATGAAGATATTGTTCTTCCTTCATTGTGCCCTCGTCCATTGCACCCAAAAGAAATTGAGTTACATGCCTTGGACGTAGTGAGGGCCTTAAGGGTGTATTTGTCTGCTACAGCTTCTTTTCGAAAAGCTGATGCTCTGTTTGTGCTGCCTGAGGGTCCGCGCAAAGGTTTGGCAGCCTCTTCGGCTACGATCTCTCGTTGGATCAGACAGACCGTGACCCATGCATTTTCTATTCGGGCCCAGGTTCCCCCTTTTCCGGTCACGGCTCATTCTACCTGGGCTGTTAGCACTTCCTGGGCTTTTAGACACCAGGCCTCGGTGTCACAGGTGTGCAAGGCTGCCACTTGGGCCTCGGTTCACACTTTCACTAAGTTTTATAAAGTTGATGTGTTTGCATCTTCGGATGCTGTTTTTGGCCGCAAAGTTTTGCAGGCGGCAGTGTAGGCGCATCTGGCACCTCCTTAGAGGTACTGTTGTTAGCGTTTGCCCACCCCTCCTTTTTGACACAGCTTGGGGACATCCCCACACGTAATGGAGAGCTGCGTCTGTCAGTGAACGATAGGAGAAAAAGGGATTTTATTAAAACTTACCGTAAAATCCTTTTCTCCGAGTTCACTGACAGACGCAGCACCCACCCCTCTGTGCTCTGTTCTTGTATGGCTTGTGTACGAACTGGTGAGCTACTCCATAGAGGGGGTTTATCTGGGAAGAGACGACAGCCCCATGGGAGGGGCCAGCTGTTTCTTTTCCCTGCCTAGTTAACTCATAGTGAGACCAGCATAAACCCACACGTAATGGAGAGCTGCGTCTGTCAGTAAACTCGGAGAAAAGGATTTTACGGTAAGTTTTAATAAAATCCCTTTATTATACATTCACTTCAGCCCCTGTCCTAAAGGAGCTTACAATCTAAGCTCCCTAAAGCTGGCCATACATTATAAAATTTTCTTATTCAATTTCCTTTAGAATTACCTTCAACTATGTAGTGCAAAGGCCTGCCTGATTGCATACAAATTGAAAGTGTTTGGGTTTCAGCTCCTATTATATGGTTTTGTTAAATCCAAAGGAAATTGTACAAGAAAATTTTATATAGTATGGCCAGCATAACGCGCCTCATGTAATATGTTAGTGGTTTCCTCTAGCCACTTGCCAACGGCCTAACTGGGAAAATACATCATCATGCCATCACCCCAGTTACAGCTGTGCAAATACCATGTGACATAAAAAAATTGCAATGGCCACCATGCTATTCTCTAGGTCAAGGGCCTCTGCTGAAAAATTATATATGTTTGGGGGTTCCAAGTAATTTTCTAGTAAAAAAAATACTGTTTTTTACTTGCAAACAAAAAGTGTCACAATAGGCTTGGTCCTTAACCACTTAACAACCGCCCCATAGCCAATTGAAGGCTACAGGGTGGTTTGTTAATTCTGGGAGGACGTACAGTGACGTCCTCCCATGATCGCGCTCCCCCTGGAACATCTGTGACCAGACCCGGCGCTTTACCGATCGCGGTAAACGGCCGCTCAAAACGGCTTTTTACCACATGGTCGCTCTGTCAAATGACGGAGCGATCACATTTAAACAAGCCAGCGGATGTCCGGCTTGTCTCTCCCCTCTCCGCACCGATCGGTGTAGTGTGAGAGGAGAGGGGAGAGATCAGATGCAGCAGCGCTGTGGGCAGAGGATCTGAAGTACCCACAGCGCTGCTATGTGACAGTGTTCACCCCCCTCCATCCATCCTCATCCATGCTCACCTATCCAGCCATGCTCAGTCAGCCATCCAGCCATGCTCAGTCAGCTATCCATCCGTCATCTCCATCCGTCATCCCTATCCGCGCTCAGCCATAAGCCCCATCCGTGCTCAGCCGTAGCCCCATCCGTGCTCAGCCGTAGCCCCATCCGTGCTCAGCCGTAGCCCCATCCGTGCTCAGCCGTAGCCCCATCCGTGCTCAGCCGTAGCCCCATCCGTGCTCAGCCGTAGCCCATCCGTGCTCATTTATGCCTCATTCATGCTCATCCATGCCACATCAGTTCTCATCCATGCCACATTCATACCACTACAATGCCCATCAGTGCCACTACGGTGCCCCTATCAGAGCCACTACAGTGCCTCACACTACTGTAATAGTTAGTCAAATTAGATTTGAAATGTATGCCCCTAGAACACCTGACGGTGTTCCCTGTATGTTGGGCCTCTGTATGTGGCCAGGCAGTGTAAAAGTCTCACACATGTGGTATCTCCATACTCGGGATGAGTAGCAGAATGTATTTTGGGGTTTAATTTTTGCTATGTACATGTTATGCATTAGAAATATTGTTTAAATTGACAACTTAGTGTAAAAAAAAAAAAAAATGCGTTTTCATTTTCTTTCCACATTTTCCAAAAACTTGTGGAAAAAAATGACATGTTCAATAGACTCACTATGCCTCATAGATTATACGTTGGAGTGTTTATTTTCCAAAATGGGGTCATTTTTTGGGCGTTTCCATTGTCCTGGTGCTCCAGGACCTTCAAAAATGCAAGAGGTAGTCAGGAAATTAGATGTGTAACTTATGTCCCTAGAACACCTGATTTTTCTCCCTGCATGTCCGGCCTCTGTATGTAGCCAGGCTGTGTAAAAGTCTCACACATGTGGTATCACCATACTCAGGAGGAATAGTAGAATATATTTTGGGGTGTAATTTGTGGTATGCACATGCTGTGTGTGAGAAATTACCTGTTAATATGACAATTTTGTGGAAAAAAAAATCTTCATTTTGTAAGGAATTGTGGGCAAAAATGCCAACTTCAAAAAACTCACCATGCCTCTTACTAAATACTTTGGAATGTCTACTTTACTTTCCAAAAAGATGTCATTTTGGGGGTATTTGCACTTTCCTGGCTTGTTGAGGCCTCAAGAAATGAGATAGGTGGTCATTAAAAAAACGATCTGAAAGAAATATAAGTCCAAAGTGCATATACTTCATCCAAAAATTATGCTTAGGTGGTATGTAAACGAAACATAAGTTCATTGAAGATCCAATGGCTGTATTCCAATGTGAAGATATACTAGATCTTCCAGTTTTCCAGACCAGTAGATGATGATACTTCAAAGATCATACTCCTTCACCAAGCACCCGGTGTCACACCCTACTCACCAGAAACAGTTGATCCCCATTACAGGGATCAAAATCGCTTGTCACTACCAATATCCTCTGGACAGCTTGCATATTCTCTGGCTATAAATAGAACCGATCAGTGAGCCAATCATAAACCCTGACGTCAGGGGTCGCGATTGGGATCACCATTGGTGACCCCTGATGACATCAGCGCGTTGCTGACGAAACGCCACGTCGGGAGGCTGGAAGTCCTAGTACGCCATTTCCGCATATTCTGGAACGCAGGTGGAGTGCACTAACGGCGTCCCCTGCCTGTTCATTTGTTTTATTTGTTTTAAGTTTGATGTGTTAAATAAATTTGATCAACGTACTTCACCATACAAGTCCCCCTCTTATTTTGATACCACCCTCTGCTCCCTTGAGGCTCGCTGATCGGTCCTATTTCCGCCAGAGAATACGCAAGCCGCCCAGAGGATATGGGTAGTGACAAGCATTTTGATCCCTGTAGTGGGGATCAACGGTTTCTAGTGAGTAGGGTCTGACACCGGGTGTTTGGTGAAGTAGTATGATCTTTGAAGTATCATCATCTACTGGTCTGAAAAAACAGAAGATCTAGTATATCTTCACATTGGAATACAGCCATTGGATTCAATTAACTTATGTTTTGTTTACACACCACCTAAGCATAATTTTTGGATGAAGTATATGCACTTTGGACTTGTATTTCTTTCCGATAGTTTTTTGCACTATTTGCACCTTTTGAATTTTTGTTGCACTATTGCATATATAAGGTTTTTCTGAATGCCATTTGCATTGCGTTTTTGTGGGATTGCGTACACCTGCTATTTGCACATACTCATTTGTGAAAGTTTGCACAGAATTCATTTTTGTTTGTTTTTTTGCACACAAGCACCTTTGCATTCTTTTGAATCCTGGTTGCACTGGATTTTGGGATTGCTTATACCTGTTATTTGTTACTTAATTTGCACAAAATCCATTTGCAAAGTTTTGCACATTATCAATTTTGCAACATTATGTTAATGATTGTTTAAAAGTAAAAATAAAAAAATACATTTTTTGAGGTGCACCTGTAATGCTGTGAAGATAGGTGAAGACGGGGGGTATATGCAAGTGGTTCTTTGTGTACTAGAGTATTCTTGAAGGAGCATATTTAAAGTTTAGGTATGGGTGAAAAAGTAAAAAATTAAATACATTCTCTAATACCTGCACTTGGCCTGTTTGTTTTATCTCTTTTTAAAAACACTACAATTACAGAAAAATACCTGTTGATACTGCCAAAAATCCAGTAACTTCCTATGCTCTATGCCTCTGTTGCACTTCATCAGCTCAATCAGTTCACTGTTTTCTGTGTTCTACAGAACACCTTACCTTAATGTTATGATGATATGAGGGGAGGTCTTTTCTACCCCTGACACATTTCCTGTCCTGGGGTGACAACCCTGATTCTTTAGAGATACAGTCACTCAAGTAAGGATTGTCCCCCCAAGGACAGGAAATGTGTCACTGGTCAGTTCACCAAATGAAATTTGAAGTAAACAAAGTCAGAGAAAATAAAACAAATGCAGCCACCACATATAAGGACTGACAAGCTGTAGTTTACTACAGTTTTGCCAAAAACTGACTACTTTAGTCTTATGAACCTACTTGTAATTTACTATGGCAGCATAAGTAAATTAGGTTTAGGCAAAGAAAAGTGTATCAGGCTCAGCTGTCATTCAGCAATTAAGAAAATTAAATTTTACTATGTACATACACAAATAAGTGGAGCTTGATTGAAATTAGAGGCAGAGCTTAACAGAGAAAATTCACAGCCTGTTTAACCAAAGGGCTTCTATACCAAAAATGACTGCAATTTGTTAACCGTATGTTGTTCAATTTATTTTTAATTTGAAGCTCTGTGGTGCAGTGAGACCACTCTAAACCTAACACCAAGTGCAAAAAAGAAAAAGTGGGCACACAAGAGTGAAGCACACAGAAAAGTGCACAGGGTGTACATATGGTCCTCCTCTGATGAGAAAGAACCCTAGCCCTGATTCCCTGTGGCACAAGGCTTCTGACAGGGACTGGGGTACCTGTGGTCCACCCTGGTGAAACCAGGCAGACCCCTTTCCTCAGGAGGCCTACCCAAGTACTAGGTGGGGCTTCCCTGAAGAGAGTCCCCATGGGAAGGGGAGAACCTCACCAAAAGGCCATGTCCCCCCTCCCCCCAAGACTTTCAGGACAACTCCAAGGACTTACACCCTAGTCGGGGTGAGTAAAGTGCAAATGTATTGTGCAGAAATACAAACACACATATTTGTAATAGGGTAAGGGCTCAGTGTCTTGTGCCAGTGTATAATACACTGGCGGGCCCTTTGGCCAGGTATAAAAGTTGCTGCGGTTCTAGCCATAAGGCCTGGCCCAGGAGGCAGGTATGAAAAAAGCATGCAATAGTGTAGTGACCTTGGTGCCATAAAAAAACTCAGTGAGCTCTGCGACTGTGAGAATTTCTGGCACCCCTTGGCTGCCACTCCAGGGGCACTTTCACTGTGGGCTTCTCTCAGTCCCACCCCTGGCCAGACCAGAGCAGCACCATCCCTACCAGAAAGGCATTAGAACTTAGGGAGAGCTTTACCTTCAACTGGAGACAAGCTTGATGCACCAGGCCAGAAGCAACCCGAGAGGAAAAAGGCCTCCTACCGTTCTCACTTTATTACATCAGAAGGAATACTCACCGCCACCCTCCCCTAAATAAGAGGCACCAACTTTTTCCCTCTCTCAATAACCGATTAAGAACAGATACTAAACTAGATCTCAGCAAATACATATAATGATATCAATGTAATAATGATGCAGACTGCATTCATAGTCGTAGAAGTAATTCAGGTATTGTTTTTTTTTTTTCCACTTAGGATTGGCAGTGGAAAGGGTGTAACCAGTGTAATTGTTGAGAAGCCGAAAGATGACGGTGATGACGATAATGAATTTGTGGTGGAGGAAGCTGCTCCTCAGCTGTCGGATATGCCTGCAATGGAGATGGTAAGTAGTGATGGGCTCAGGCGTGTTCGGATCTGCACACCGCCAATCCTAGGCAGTGAGGCATTTCCCAACCTGCAGTTGCACATACGCACGCTGCCTATGATTGGCGGTGTGCAGTGCCATCTTCCTGGCAGGGCTGTATGGAGACATGGTAAATTCAGCATATTGGTCACATTGATTAACTGACTAATGTCTTCTCTCTCCAGGAGTCAGAGCTAGACTTCCCTGCGGATGAAAAGCATGGTAAGAGTGATGCCATTAAGTGGTCAGTCCTTGTAATATTGAAACTATTAAAGTGTTTGTATACCGAAAAAAAACAAAAACCTGCAAGTCAAAGGCATAATGAGCTAGTATGCACTGCATACTAGCTCATTATGAAATACCTCAGAACAAAGCTCCCGCAGGGCTGCCCAGTCCCTGCAGAGGGAGTGGACATCTTCGGTGTGTGGATTCTTCCGGGTTCACGGCTCCGGCGCTGTGAGTGGCCGGAGCTGGGAGATGTCACTCCCGCGCATGCGCGGGAGCCCGTCTTTCCATGACGTCTGTGGCTGCATTGCAAGTGGAATATCTCCTAAACTGTACAGGTTTAGGAGATATTCATTTTACCTACATGTAAGCCGTATTATGGGCTTACCTGTAGGTAAAAATCACTTTTGGGGGTAGACAACCGCTTTAAACATCTATACATGACAATATAATGGCTCAGTTAAAATAGAATTTGTCTGCCACAAGTAAGGCGAGGATTTTTTTTTAAAAGGTGTCAAATAATGTATTGGGGCTGATTTTGAAAATTTGCTTACAATAAATTGTGTTAACATCCACTTAAATTATCCAATGATGAGCCCTGTTTAGTTGTTTCAACTGCACATGATTGGATAATTAAAGTGAGTTTGTGTGAACTTTCTCACCTCCTGTAGTAAATAAGCTTCATTATATATCCAAAATTCCAGCAACATTGGTATGACTGAGAACAGGTTGGGGATAGGCTGTGTTCGGTGGCCTTCATTCTGACTAATTCTCAGTAAGTATTTTTTGTGTGGCAAAATATTGCCCGTTGTCACAATTTTTTGGATAGTGTAATAGAGGGTTATAACCCCTGTCAATTTTTGCCATTATGTCCCGATGGTCAGATTTTCGTCCACTTCCTGTCACATAGCCAAAACAGGAAGTTAGAGAAAATTGAGGGAATCCTGGGGTGTCACCAGAACTAGTGTCCCCATTGGAAGATTTCCCCTCTGTACTGATATCCACCCAAAATTTGGGATTTTCTTTTTGCTTTCACTTTCAATGATAATGGTAAACAAAACAAATAGAGACGGTGAATCGCCCTAATGGAGGCACAGACCGCAAGAAAACCTGACAGGGGTTCTAATTCCTCTCCACTCTATCCAAAACTAAAAAAAAAATAAAAAAAGTTTTGCCTTTAACCACTTCCCGCTCGGCGTATTAACAAGTGACGTCCGGGAAGTGGTTCTGTTATCCTGACTGGGCATCGCGGCGATCGTGGTGCCGTGGGTCAGTCTGACCCAACGCATTACCGATCGAGGTAAAAGGCTTTCATCTGAAGCTTTTTACCATGTGATAAGCCGTGACCAATCACGGCTGATCACAGTGTTAACAGGAAGAGCCGTTTATCGGCTTTTCCTCTACTCAGGTCTGCAGACCTGAGTAGTGGGGAGCCGATTGGTTGCTCTCCTGACAGAGGGGGCTGCACTGAACATTTATCAGTGCAGCTCCCCTTAGAATTGCCACACTGGACCGCCCCCCCCCCCCCCCCCCAGAAAACATAAGGAGGCCGCCCATGGAACACCAGGGAGAAGATCTGGAGGATGCCCAGGGACCACCAGGGAGCCCACACTAGACCACCAGGTAAGGGCACACAGTGCACTGTAGGGATGGCACTGTGCTCATATGTGATGCCTGCCAGTGCCACCCCTAACAGTGCTATATGCACCAGTGCCACCTATCAGTGCCCACCAGTGCCACCTATCATGCCCAGTGCCGCCTATGAGTGCCCATCAGTACCACCTCTCAGTGCCCATCAGTGCTGCATATATGTGCCACCTCAGTACTAATCTGGACTGCCTCATCAGTGCCCGTCAGTGTAGCCACATCAGTGCCCATCAGTGATGGAGAAAATGTACTTGTACAAAGTTTTGTGACAGAAACAGAAAAAACTTATTTTTTTTTTTCAAAATTTTCAATCTTTTTTTATTTGTATCGCAAAAAATAAAAACAGCAGGGGTGATCAAATACCACCAAAAGAAAACTCTATTTGTGGGAAAAAAATGATAAAAATGTTGTTTGGGTACAGCGTCGCACAACTGCGCAATTGTCATTCAAAGCGCACAATCACTGAAACCTGAAAATTGGTCTGGGTGGGAAGCGTTCGAAGTGCCTGGTATTGAAGTGGTTAATGACAATTTAAGGCCTCATGCACACAGGGCGTTTTACCAACTCTCCTGGAAACCTTTCCTCCGGGCTGCAGCATTGTGGCAGAAAAACACTTGACACTTGTTAACACGTTTAGGCACGTTTACATGTGTCAAGCACGTGGGTGTTAATAAATTTAGTTGACCGGAATAATCATTTATTCTGGCCATTGAAATTAACGCACTAGCGCTAAACTTTGCCTAGCGTTAACGTGTGTTTAGAAGCGCCAAACGTTTTTTGTTTTTTTTCTGCCAAAATACAGCTGCTCCTTTATGCACTGGCATTGGATTTTTCTTCCTGCCCTTTAAACACCTCTGCCTCTAAAGTCCTCTAAAAGCCTACGTGTGCATGCACACATGGACTAACATGCTAACATACATTTTGTAGTTCATTCATGATGCTGCTGTGTAGACAGAAACCTGCACAGCCATGCTGTTTTTAAAATGCGACAACAGCTACGGAGAGGAGAACGCCAGCCTGCTGTTGGTAAAAGGGGGGATGAGGTGGGTGGGTGCTGAAAATTTTAATTTACATTTAAAATATGGGTTTACATGTAATGTGTTCAGAAGATGAAATTAAACCGCTTCAGGTCCACCCCATAGCAGCTTTACTGCTACAGGACGGCACCTGTGCACCGGATCACATATATATATGTGATCTGGCTCTTCTGATTAGGATGTGCACCGCCGACTCCTCGATCCTGCTGTGATCACACACAGCGAGAGCCCAACGGCGGATACTGCGGACTCGATGTCCGCCAGTAGGCGCCGATTGCTCAGTACACAGACTTGTAAACAAGGCAGATCACTGTTCTGTCAGTAGGGAATGCATTGATCCTGTGTTCCTGCAAAGTAGGGACAAGGATTCATGCCTTCCCTTAATAAAAACACCTACCACAGTACACAAAATCACTAGCTAGGCACACAGTTAACCATTTGATCGCTATGATGTTAACCCCTTCCCAGCCAGTGTTATTAGTACAGTGACAGTGCATATTTTTTAGCACTGATCACTGTGATAATGTCACTGGCCCTCAAACTGTCAAAAGTGTCAGTGTTCAAATTGTCCGCCACAATAGCTCAAGCCCCGCTATAATTCGTTGATCACCGCCATTATTGGTAAAAAAAAAAGAATATATTTAAAAATATCCCATAGTGTGTAAACACTATTTTGCGCAAACCAATCAATATATGCTTATTGGGATTTTTTTTACCAAGAATATGTAGCAGAATACATATTGGCCTAAATTGATGAATAAATTTGATTTTTCTTTTAGTTTTTTTATTGGATATGTTTTATAGCAGAAAGTAAAAAAATATATATCATATATAAAAAATAAATACATTTTTATTGGGCACAGTGTCGCATGACCGCACAGTTGTCAGTTAAAATAACGCAGTGCAAAAAATGGCCTGCTCAGGAGGTGGGGGGGGGGGGGTCATCTCTTCCGGAGGTCAAGTGGTTAATCATAGCAAGGACTGTTAATGCTGGAATTTTGGTAGCCACTAGAGGGAGATGGTTATCTCTTTCTTTTACTAAATCTAATTCTCGCAAAAGTCAAACCGGACAGTGATGCTGATTTCAGAATATGATTAAATATAGCATATTTCATCTGTTTTAAATATTCAGTACTTACAGCAATAGCGAACATTTCTATTTTTACAGGCAGTCTTGTTAATAAAATCTTAGAGACCAAAAAGGAATTTGAGACACAACCTGATGCAGGCAATAAGGTAAGATTCACATTATTTTTGGTGCACAATCAGTAATTTTCCCATGATATCTGGAACAAAAAATTTGTTTTTATTCTTTCTTAACATTTTTCTTTTTTATGCAATTTCAAATTTATAAATGGGAAAGAAGGACAAAGCTATACATATGAACAGATAGCGCCGATAGAGAATTAAACATATTTTATACAAAGAGACAAAAGAAGACAAAAATTTACCTCATACTCTCCTGCACACACCCTACATGTAAAGGGCAAAAAAGTTTTTTCTCATTCGTTCATCGACGGACGCAGCCTCTTATTCTTGACGTGGGGTTTATACACCTTTCACTAGGAGTGAACTAGGCAGAACGTTTTTCAGCTAAAAGCAGACACAGCCCCTCCCAGGGGGCAGTCCTCACTTGACATAACCCCTCCTGCCCTGCTCAGCAACAAGTTTTTTCTGCCTAGTGCAAAGAGTAGGACCTGGCTCCCTGCTGGGATCTGCGGTTCCCCATTTTTGTCTTTTTTTCCCAAGACTTCTGATGAAGAATGCTATCAAGTAGCCGGCTAGGTGACAGGCTGGATATCCTAGATCCAGGGAGTCTCCCCAGCGCGGCCGATGGACGCGAGCCGACCCTTAGCTGTACGCGGGGCCGGCCGCGTCGAGCCTCATTCCGTTCGGGGCGGCCGGCGGGTTAAACGTCCCGCCAGCACACCTAGGAGTGGTGAGTACGCTTCTCCCCCCCCCCCCCTTCTGCGGGTGTAGGTGGGCTTGATTCTTCCGTTATGATTTCCCATCCTTCTTAGTTCGGGTGGATGTGGGCGTCTTCCCCCCCCCCCCC
>BLSH010333012.1:945391-959077 GCA_018402905.1 Glandirana rugosa | reverse complement strand
GGTCCTCCTGAGTGGTGTGCTGGGCCCACGACGACGACCGCGACGACATCGACGGACACGAACGAGACACAGGGGGTGCACATCCTTCCGAGAAGGCCGGACTAGGCCGCGGTTCTCTTGGTCCTGGCGGGTGAGAGACTCCGGTCCTATGTCGTTTGGTGCGTTTCTACCGGCGGCACACGCGATCTCCGGTTTTCGTCACCAGCCGATTGCGTTTTACCACCGGCACTATTGTGTGCGCCGACCGATGTCCTTTTACCGCCGGCACGTGTTGTGTACCGACCGATGTCCTTTTACCGCCAAGCCATGACTGTACGGTTAACGGGCGTCGGATGGGTCCCCTTCTGATGTCGAGCCCACCCCCCCCCCCAAATCACCCGTTATGATTTCCCATGTAGGTGGGTTTGATCCTTCCTACCCTTTAGTATTGCCCACTAAACCCCCCCCCCCACCCGAGCTGTAGTCTTCCCCTGGGTAGGCTGCGGGCAATTGGCATGTCAGTACCGAACCGCCATTTTCCTGTAGCCAGCCATGTGTTGTGCACGGCCGCCATTTTCCTGTAGCCAGCCGCGTGTGTTATCACGGCCACCATTTTGCGTTAGCCGACCACTGCTTTTGGCCTCTAGCGCACACGGCGGCCATCTTTGCGTGGTTTGCTGTATCCTGGCCTCAGAGAGTGGGCGGTCCTGGTTCTCTTGGCGCCGGATCAGGCCGGAAGAGCCTTCCTACACGTGGGGGACACAGAGCAAGCACAGGCAGCTACAGCAGCGCCAGCAGCAGCACCCGGGTCGTGTGGTGAGTCCTCCTGGGAGCCTCTGGGGCCCTAGTGCGGCAGCTTGAGGGGTGGTGCGGGACGCACGGTCCGGTTTGGCCGGTGGGTGTCTTTCGGGGTGCGGGGAAATGGCGCCTGAAGCAGGTGCTTCCCAGCCAGATGTCTCCGGTGGGGACCAGGGAGCGCTGGGACCTGTGGTTCCGCTGGACAAATTGATGGCCATCCTGGAAGAATTATTCTCCTGGGTGGAGCCCATCCGTGACCGTGGGGTGTCGAGGAAACGGCCACCCCCTCCCCCGTCCTCTGGTGAGCACTCGGAGCCTGAGGGGGGCTCCGTGGTGTCGGGGACTCCCCTGGGGCTGTAGGAAGGCGAGCTCAGGGACCCCTCTGAGGAAGAGGATGAGCCCTCGGGGGCCACCGCGGGTCATGAGTGGGCTCTGGTGGGCTCATTGGTTTCAGCGGTCCGTGAGACGCTGAAACTGGGCCCGGCTGCGACACGGGGCGCCGTACACTTTTGGGTCGCATAGGCCGGCCCGGACACCTAAGGTATTCCCTTATTTGTCGTACTTTGATCAGTTTGTTTACAAGGAGTGGCAACGACCTCTGGGTTCATTCGCCATTCCTAAATGTTTTTCTGTGCATTATCCCTTTGAGGATACCCTGTTGCAGAAGTGGAAGTCCCCGGCCGATAGGAGGACTGAGGCGGTGTCTTCGGCACTGGTGGCACAGGCACTTACGGAATGGGCGGCCATTGTGCACCAGGCTTTGGTGACTCTCCAGGCCCCTCCGGAACCTGTGCAGATGGCGGACGAGCTGATTCAGGGTCTTAAGTACCTCTGTGATGCGGCCCTCGACATGGCTCCCATGCTGTCGAAACTGTCCATGTTCGCAGTCATCATTAGACGTCTGCTGTGGCTTAGGTGTTGGTCGGGAACCAGGCATCAAAGAAAGGCCTGACGGACCTGCAGTTTGAGGGTGGTCGTCTTTTTGGGGCCTCCCTGGATGAGATCATCAAGGATTACACTGGGGGAAGAGTACGTTCCTCCCGGAGCCTAGAAGGGGCAAGGAGCCCCAGCGTAGGGCGGGCCCTTCCTTCCCTACTCAAGAGTTTTTTTTCGTGCACCACGTGCCTCGAACAAGGTCTCCCAGCCCGCTAAGGCCCCCGCGGGGGGCCAGAAGCGTCCCTGGCCGCGTAAGGCCGAGAAGGCGGAGGAGAAGTCCCCCCTCCGCATGATGGGTCGCCCGCCCCCGCCCGTTGTTCGGGTGGGGGGGGACGGCTCTTGCGGTTGGCTTACCGGTAGACCTCTCGCATCTCGGATCTCTGGGTTCGCGAGGTGGTTTCTTCCGGGTACAAGATAGGGTTCTGTACACAGCCCCCGAACATGTTCTTTGCCTCCAATCTGAGGCTTCCCCTGGGGCAATGGCAGGCCCGGTTTGGGGCCGTTCAAGTCCTGCTCCATCAGGGGGTGATTGTTCCGGTCCCCTCTGCGGAACGTTTCCGCGGTTTTTATTCAAATCTTTTTGTGGTTCCGAAAAAAGATGGGGTCAGGCCTGTCCTGGACCTGAAGGCTCTCAACCTCTTTGTAAGGGCGCGGAAATTCAGAATGGAATCTGTCCGCTCTGTGGTGGCGGCGCTCCGTCAGGGAGACTTCTTGGACATCAAGGACGCGTATCTGCATGTGCCCATATGTGCGCGCCACCAGCACTTCCTGCGCTTTGCGGTAGGGGATCTCCACTACCAGTTTGTGGCCCTTCCGTTCGGTCTGGCCTCAGCCCCGCGGGTCTTCACCAAGCTCCTAGCCCCAGTGCTGGCTCTGCTGCGGCAGAGGGGCATAGCAGTGGTGGCATATCTCGACGACCTCCTCCTACGCGCAGAGTCTGCCTCAGCCTTGAAGGAAAGTGTGGATATCACCCTTGGTTTCCTGCGGGACTTCGGCTGGGTGATCAACCTTCCAAAGTCGGTACATACTCCGTCACACCGGTTGGAATATCTGGGCTTTGTCCTGGACACGGAGCGGGTGAAGGTGTTTCTCCCTGCCGCTAAGGTGTTGACGCTCCAAGTTGCGGTGTGGGCCCTGCTGTCACAGCGGTGGTCCTCTCTCAGATTTTGCATGAGGGTGTTGGGGCTGATGGTCTCCACCTTCAAGGTGGTGCCCTATGCCCAGAGTCACACCCAGTCCCTGCAGCAAGCAATTCTGATGCGGTGGGACAAGTCTCCGCTATCCCTGGATCGGGTGGTCAGGTTGGATCACTGGACCCAGGTTTCCCTCGCCTGGTGGCTGCGGGCCCTGGCCTTGGGGCTGGGGAAGTCGTTTCTACCCGTGGAATGGACGGTGGTCACGACGGATGCCAGCCTATACGGCTGGGGGGGGGGGGGGGAGTCCTGGGACTGTTGTCGACCCAAGGTCACTGGTCCCTGGAGGAGTCCCGCCTCCCGATCAATGTGCTGGAGCTTCGAGCGATCAGGCTTTGCCTCTCCCACTGGTCGGGGAGGTTGCACAGTCGTCCTGTTCGAGTCCAGTTGGAACAACGCCACGGCTGTGGCTTACGTGAATCATCAGAGCGGAACCTCATGTTGCTCCCCAGGTACGGGCGCCCTTGGCGCCTTGGGACCTCAATCTGGTCCTCTTAGTACTTCGGAAGCCGCCTTTCAAAAATATCAGGTCAATTTCCCTGCAGCTGCTTTCGCACAAAGTGGCCTTCCTGGTGGCTATTACATCCTCTAGGTGGGTGTCTGAGCTGGCGGCTCTGTCCTGTAGGTCCCCGTACTTGGTCCTATATAGGGACAAGTCGGTTTTGTGCCCTTCTCCTTCCTTCTTACCGAAGGTGGTCTCTTTTCACATCAATGAGGACTGTTGTTGTTGCCCACCCCTCGTTGTGACACTACTTTGGGACATCCCCACATGTCAAGAATAAGAGGCTGCGTCCGTCAATGAACGAATGAGAAAATAGGATTTTTTGACTTACCGTAAAATCCTTTTCTCTGAGTTCATTGACGGACGCAGCACCCACTCCTCTTTCGTTGAGTTTGTACTGCTTGTTACGAACTGATTTGCTGAGCAGGGCAGGGGGGGTTATGCCAAGTGAGGACTGCCCCCTGGGAGGGGCTGTGTCTGTTTTTAGCTGAACTACGCTCTGCCTAGTCCACTTCTAGTGAAAGGTGCATAAAACCCACATATCAAGATTAATAGGCTTCTTCCGTCAATGAATTCAGAGAAAAGGATTTTACGGTAAGTCAAAAAATCCTATTTTTTTTTTTGCCCCAATATCGGTATTGGTGCCAATACTAAGCATTTGCACAAGTATCGGTAAAATACCTGAAACTGACACTTTCAGGCTCGGTACCGGTTGTTAAGGAGCGGCGTCCTTAACAGCTGATTAATCATTCAGTTGTCAGTGGGGTTCCCCTGTTGACAGCTGAAGTGTAAACAAAGTCCTGGCAATTGGAGCTGTCAAAAAAAAAAACAGCTGGGAAATGTTTATCAACAACAGCCAAAAAAGATAAAAATATTTTTTTTTTCTTTTTGTATCTTTCTGTTCATTCATTTATTGATCAAAGGGATGAACGTCCATCTGCAGATGAAATCAGTTTAAATCAACCTGTCAAGTAAAAAAAGATACCGAAAACCGATACCGGAAGTGACTTCAGCTGGGGGTGGAACACCTTCTCCCCTCCACAGCGGGGTTCGGAGCAGTATACATCCAGCCAGGATATGGGGTGCGGGAAAATCCTTGGCCATTTACACAGGCAGAAACAGTCTGACAGCTGGCCACCCTGACACTCCTGCTCCCGGCTGTCTTCTTTCATTATACAGCTTTGCCGCGATACTCTCCTGCCTCTGTAAACAAGAGGGTGGGTGATATCATGACTCCTCCCTTCCTGCGCAGAGAGAGAGAGATCTGGCTGTTATCCAATGAGAGAGAGTGGGCGGGTCACCAAGGGCAAGGAGCTGGACAGCAACAGCACGTGTGTTTCTATAGTGTGAGGCAGCTGTGGAATCGTACTTGGAAGCAGGAGTACTGAGGTGAGCAACTGGAGCAAGTCCTGCATCAAGGTTAGTGTAGTATGTACAGCACAGTGTCAGCAGGGTACAGACCGGTCTTATACACTAGCGCCGTACATTATATACAGACCAGTCCATCCACTGACACCATATATAATATACAGACCCCTCTGTACCCTGACACTGTACTGTACGCCATATACTATATGCTATATACACACCACTCTGTATATGATGTACTGTATGGTGTCAGTGTACAGACTGGTCTGTACCTCACGCCCTGTACTGCGCCCTCCCAACGCCCTGTACTGCGCCCTCCCAATGCCCTGTACTGTGCCCTCCCTGTGTTGTGTCCTCCTGCCCACCCTGTGTTGCCTCCTCTTTCTTCCACCAGCTGTCCCCTCTGCCCCCATGTCCCCAATGACCCTCCCAACCCCACCCTCAACTACCCTGCCCTCACTTACCCCTCTACTCCCACCCTGCCCTCACCCCAGCCTAAACCCAACTCCCTAACAACACCCCCCCCCCCCCCCCCAAAAAAAAAAACAAAACACCCTGCTATCTACGCGATCGGTGTTAAAAAAGTGATATCAGTGCATCCCTACTATTGCTAATTCTTTTATTTTTAGTTTTTTTGTGCTTTATTTGTATATTTACACCCGTAACATATATGTACACATTTCACATTGAAAAAAGCGCAACATTTAGAAAAAATGTAATTTATTTAATTTGCAAATAATTTTTCAGTGCTTTGTAGCATTGTTAACAGCTGAAGTGTAAACAGAACAGTTGCCGGTAGGTATCGGTAATTGGTATTTGCGAGTACTAAAACAAAAGTATCGGTACTCGTTATTGTTGTACAAAAAATTGGTATCGGTGCATCCCTAGTTATAACATCTACACCCCCAATGTGGGCAAGGTAGCGTTCCTTGAGATGTGCCTTGAGAAACTTTCAGATTTCACAGAGGGCCTTTACTTTGAGACAACATCATTTATTTTGTACAGCACTCCAAAGACTTAAAGTGTTACTAAACCCACAACAGTAAAATCAGTCTGTATATGCACTAAAGCATGCTTGTTATACTCGCTGTGGAAGGGGTAAGCTTGCGCCGTGTGTAAAAAGGCTGTTTGATCTGTCTTCCCTGATCCCCTTCTTCCACTGTCCTCAATACATCTGATAGTACAGAGCCCTAGGAGGCACTCTGCATATGCTCAGTTTAGCATGTATTGCTGAAGGAGGGTGCATGTGATCATCACAGGGCCAATTGGCACTGTGCAGACTGAGGGTCAGGGGTAATGCAGCCTCGTAAACAATCAGAGGAGAATGAAAACTCATTTTACAAGCTTTAACCAGACACTGATAAAAGTCATAAGACTGTTGTATACTGCTGATGAGAGAGGGTATTTAGCAGTTTATATTTACTAAAATAATTTCATTTCTGTGTACTGTGGGAGACCAGATATAGTGAATGCAGGATTCTGGGTTTAGTAAAACTCTAAGGGGGCATTACTAGGTGAGGGACTTGTTGATGTGTGGCACTCATTGTACTCTGACATGAGGAACTATTCTTTCTATTCTGCCCCTCACAATTCATATTCACGTTTATGGACTATTTCTTAATCCATTAATCAGCTCTGCCTCTAGTAATCTCGGGAGACATTGGGCTCTGAACGATTTTGAATCATGCACCAGTGCAAGCATCCTTCACTCTAGGGGTTGCGGTCTAACCAATAGGGAACTGGAGACTGAACGAAAGTTTGATCCAACAACCACAACATGTGTCTATTGTAGTAGACATCAGGGAATACTTCTGAACAATGCCCCCATTAAACTTTCTAAGTGGAAGGCCCATAAGTGTGATCAGAAGCACCCTCATTAAACTAGGCACCAGAGTCAAGAAAAACAAGCAACAGGAAATTGGCTCACTCTTGGCCTGCATCCCTTCTCTGGAGCAGAGCCATTGCTGTGCCGGATTAGAAATACCTAAGATATTAGAGGTCTTCAGAGCTTGATTACCTGCCATAAAGTGGCGGCTTACAACAGCAATTAGCTTTTTTTCATTACCAGCATGGATATTACTCTCCCAAATCTTTTACAAGAATTGTGCATGTATGCAGATGCTTCTGATTATAAGATTTATGTACATAATTCGGAAGCCCTGAACATTAACCTAGCTCTAGACACTCTGAGCCAGATCCAGGCTAACTTTCTATATTCCTGGGCTTGCAAGAACAAATATCTGGGCATATACTTAACCCCTTCTCTTGTAGAGATCTTCAAGGAAAATGTTAGTCAGAATTAACCGTGACTCTGGCACCAACAAACATTCACATGCTTTGGGAGGCACAGTATTTTAAAAATGATAGTAGTACACAGACTGTTCTACCACCTGCAGACCCTTCCCGTGGCCATACCTTGGTCCGACAAAGGTGGCATTCTTGAATTTAAATATTATTATGCTGTTCCTATGTCTTGTACACTGGACTGGATCAAACCTGCTAGAGAAAAGGGTAGGGTATGTCTGGAACAAAAAATATGTTGCCACTTCCACTACAGACCCTCCCATGGCAAACTTCATCTTTACTACCAAGTGAAATCTCACCCCTTGATAGGAACTACCTTAGCCGCTTGGCTAAGACAGGTTGTCTGGGGGTTTCCTCCCAGATGCCCACTGTTATGTCTCCAGTAATTGGAGCTCAGGCTTTTGTTCCAATTTCACTGAGTTAGGATTTAAGGCTTTCCTTCTGTCTAATCAGTTCAGGGTTAAACACTTCAGGGTCATTGGCAGATCATTCCAGAGAGCCAAGATATGCCTTCTTCCTCACTAGACTACTGGCGAGCCATGCAAATATGCAATTTTCTGACTAGAATCTAATTGTGTAAAGTGTCCCAACAACTCACCATTTCATCACATGCTGCTGATCTCCTTTCAGCTGAACAAAATTTCTTTGGGCTACATCGCCCCCTGAATAGGAAAACCTGAATAGGACCCTGACAAATAAGCAGAGGCGCCATATTCTCTGTGCTCATAGGTCCTCCCTTTCTAGCAGATACCGAGAATCGGGATACAACCTGCTGACATGCTGGTATAGGACTCCCTCTCTTCTTAATAAGATATTCACCTCAGTTTCTTCTCTATGTTGGCAATGTTGCCAGGGCACTGGCACTCTGTACACATCTTTTGGTCTTATCCCTGTACATGTGCCTTTGGGGAAGACATTAGCAGGTTGATCTACAAACTCATGAATATTTCTTTGTAACCTCACCTGGAGGTCGTTCTTACTGCACATTATTCTGCTCTCAAAGTGCAGATACAAGGGATCCCTTCTGATCCACTTAGTGTCGCCAAGATGTTCATTCTGCAAAAATGGAGGAGTTCCGAACCACCGACAGTTATATAGTTACATAATTGGGGAGGTTGAAAAAAGACATCAGTCCATGCAGTTTAACCTATGATGTGTGTGTATGTGTTTATATTAATAGTACATTGTATACCCCTGCTTGTTGTGGTCGTTAAGGTGCCCTTCTAATAGTTTTTTGAAAATATCGAGGCTCCCTACTGATACCACTGCTTGTGGAAGAGAATTCCACATCCTTACCCCTCTGACAGTAAAGAACCCTCTACACAGTTTAAGGTTAAGCCGCTTCTCTTCTAATTTTAGTGAATGGCCGCATTTCTCTTTTAATTCCCTTTCGCTGAAAAGTTTGTTCCCTATGCTAGAGTCGCCAGTACGGTATTTGTTCATTGATATCATATCCCCTCTCAATTGTCTCCTCTCTAGAGAGAATAAGTTCAATGATTGTAGTCTTTCCTCATAGCTGAGGTCCTCCAGTCCCTTTATTAGCTTTGTTGCCCTTCTCTGGACGGACTCCAGTTTCAGCATATCCTTCCTGAGGATTGGTGCCCAGAACTGGACGGCATACTCAAGATGCAGCCGGACCAGAGTCTTGTAGAGTGGGAGAATTATTGTTTTATCTCTGGAGTGAATCCGCTTTTTGATGCATGCCAGTATTCTGTTGGCTTTGCTTGCAGCAGCCTGGCATTGCATGCCATTTTTGAGCCTGTCATCTACTAGGACCCCCAGGCCCTTTGCCATCCTAGATTCTCCCAGAAGTTCTCCCCCTAGCGAGGAACTTGCGTTCATATTTTTGGCACCCAAATGCATTACCTTACATTTTCCAACATTAAACCTCAATTGCCATGTAGTTGCCCACCCCATTATTTTGTTCAGGCCTTCTTGTAAGGTTTCCACATTCTGCGTAGAAGTTATTGCCCTGCTTAGCTTAGTATAGTCCTCAAATCTTGTCCGCAGATTGAGCAGTTTATCCCATCCTCTAGATAGTTTATGAATAAATTAAACAGGATTGGTCCCAGGACAGATCCTTGGGGGACCCCACTTTCCACACCAGACCATTCTGAGTACTCGCCATTTATCACCGCCCTTTGGACTCGCCCTTGTAGCCAGTTTTCAATCCAGGTACTCACCCTATGGTCCATGCCTACATACCTTAGTTTGTACAGTTAGACCACTTTTACACTGGAGTGTTTTTCAATCGATTTTGTGATAAAAATAGCGCCTGAAAAACACCCCCCTCATCCACCCCAGTGTGAAAGCCCGAGTGCTTTCACACTGGGGCGGTGCGCTTGCAGGACGTTCCAAAAAGTCTTGCAAGCAGCATCTTTGGGATGGTGCGATGAGCTGGCGCTTTTAACCCCTTGTGGGTTAAAAGCGTCCCGCTGCCGCCCGAATAGCGATGCAAAAACAGCAGTAAAGCACTGCTTAAACTATTGGCGCTTTACTGCTACCTTCCCAATGTGAAAGTGGCCTAAACTTTTGTGGGGAACTATCAAATGCCTTTGCAAAATCCAGATACACATCTACAGACCTTCCTTTATCTAGATGGCTCACTTCTTCATAGAAGGTTAATAGATTGG
The DNA here is from genome assembly GCA_018402905.1 of Glandirana rugosa. Lineage (NCBI taxonomy): Eukaryota > Metazoa > Chordata > Amphibia > Anura > Ranidae > Glandirana > Glandirana rugosa. Next base: position 949,364 of record BLSH010333012.1, on the reverse strand, counting down.
TCTGGCAAGAATGATTCTTCATGAATCCATGCTGATTACTACTAATGATACTTGTTTTCATTACTAAAATCTTGTATATAGTCCTTACTTTACTATACTTAAATAATTTCTTCTTTTTTTTTTTTACTCTCCTCCCCTATATCGCCTTTTGTGTTCTATCTTGGCCACCTTGATTGTGATCTTACATTTCTTATTGCATTCTTTGCAATGTTGGAATGCTGACAATGACCCCTCAGCCTTGTATTTTTTGAAGGCCTTTTCTTTTCTTTTTATATGCATTTTTACGTTGAAGTTTAGCCACCCAGGATTTGTTTTATCTCTTTTAAACATATTTGCCGTTGGAATGCACTGGCTGATACTTTTGTTTAGTATGCTCTTAAAGCACACCCATTTTTCTTTCGTGTTCTTTGTTCCTGGGATATTATCCCATTTAATATTGTCTAGCAAAGAGCGCAGTTTTGGGAAGTTGGCTCTTTTGAAATTCAGTGTCCTTGTGTTTCCTATTTCTGTGATTTATACTGAAACAAATTGACCTGTGGTTGCTGTTTCCTAAGTTGCCCTGTATTTCTACATCTTTGATCAGGTCTGTATTGTTAGTAATCAGTAGGCCTAGTAAAACATTGTTTCTTGTTGGTGCGTTCACCATCTGACCCATGAAATTGTCCTGCAAGACATTTAGAAAATGGCAAGTCTTAGACGAATGTGCGGCTCCTTCTGCCCAGTCTATATCTGGATAATTAAAATCCCCCATTATAACAACATTTCCCTTACTTTCGGCCATTCCAAGCTGTGATGGGAGGTCCACCTCCCCTCCCCCCTCTGGTTAGGGGGCCTATAGCTAGGGATGCACCGAAAATTATCGTCCGAAAACAGTTTTTTCTATCGGCCGAAAGGGGGTGGGATCGACCCCGGGTATTGCCCATTGCAGGGAATGTCGGTGTGTAGGAGTATCATCACACTGGACAGATAGCAGGTTTGTAAGAGCCGCTCTGTGCTTGACACGGTCATATAATGTAAACTGCTTGCAGAGAGAAGCCGTCACAATTCGGCGTTGATGTCGGGGGTGGGCGGGACCAGACAGCTATCAGACACCAGCCCGTGGGACAGGGGCTGGGCGGGTGTTTGATAGCTGTTCACTCCCGCCCACCCCGACATCAACCCCAAATTGTGACACCTATCTGCAAGCAGTTTACATTATATAACCGTGTCATGCTCAGATCGGCTCTTACAAGCCTGCTATCTGTGAAATGTGAATCTCCTCTACCAGCACCAATCAGTGTCACCTGTCAGCACCAATCAATGGCACCTGTTGGCGCCAATCAATGCCACCTGTCAGCGCCACCTCATCTATATCAGAGCCAATCAGTGCCACCTGTGAGTGGCAATCAGTGCCACCTCATCTCCCATATCAGTGCCAACCAATGCCACCTATCGGTGCCAATCAATGCTGTTCATCAGTGCCACCTGTCAGTGCCCAGGCAAAGGCAGGCTGCATGTGACAATTGTATATGAAAATATGAATATTTTTTAAAAACTGTAATTTTCGGATTTCAGCTAAGTGCATTTTCGGTTTCGCCACCAAAATTTCCATTCGGTGCACCAATGCCTATAGCATACTCCCAGTATTACAATAATGATACTGTGCTGTGAGATGCCAGCTCTTGAGTAGTGAATACAAAAAAAGTGTGTATGTATATAGAAGTGTCAGACTCTTATGGTCTTAAGGCAAATGTGCAACAACTAACAATTATCAATATTCAAAAAAGTGTGCATATCAAAGTTCAGTAAGGATGAGTCCTTGCAGGGCCTTCCCTACCATGGATCCCAGTGGGACCATCCCAATGGACCCAGGCAGCACTTTGAGAGGGGCAGCAAATTGAACCACGGCTGCCTCTCCTTCTCTTGTATTTACCCAGCAAATTGACAACCAAGATTTTTTTTCCAGCAGTCTTGTGTGTCATGATGACAACTGCCCCTGGGCCACTCCGCCTGCCCCTTATACTACCCTAGCCCATCCTTATACTGCCCTTGCCTGTCTATATACTACCCTAGCCTGTCTATACACTACCCTAGCCTGTCCCTATACTGCCCTAAGCTGTCTATATACTGCCCTAGCCTGTCTATATACTGCCCTAGCCTGTCTATACCCTAGCCTGTGTATAAACTACCCTAGCCTGCCCCTATACTACCCTAGCCTGCCTATATACTACCCTAAGCTGTAAGTGTGTGTGTGTGTATATATATATATATATATATATATATATATATATTACCCTAGCCTGCCCCTATACTGCCTTAGCCTGTACATATACTACCCTAGCCTGTCTGGGGGGGAGCATTTCATTCTTGGACCGAGGTAGCACAATGTCTCGGGCCAGCCCTGGTTTTTGCATTAAAATTCATCATGTTGTGTAAATGTATAGGTGTAATCTTACAGACACATAAAAAGTAAAGCACAGTATGGGTGTGTAATAATGAACTGACAGCAAATGAGGTATCCAATCTGTGCCTAAGACAATGCTGAGTGATCAATAATTACTATTAGTAATAACACAATCCTGTGCCAATCAGTCCATATAGAATACGTAAAAGTGGCTAATCGATAACCAATTGGTGCTAAATAAATAAATCCTAATACCAAACAGGGTGTATCAAAGAGAATGTGCAAGTGTAAAAAACATTTACAAACAGCAGCAAGAAAATATATAGTGAGTCCATAAACTGTGGTAAACATGAGATGGATGATGGGTCCTTTCACTATATGGGGTCGGGGATATAGGGCTGGTGTCTATTTGTTCCAATGTGATGACACCTCAATGTGCACTAGCTTTTCACCTCATTGCTGTAAGGTAACAGCATAGATGGAAAATAATGGCCGATGGTATCTGGCTGCCTCCTGGGGTCCTCCTCCAGTTGGTGTGGCTACAGGGACTCTATGGTGAGTAATGTTTATTCTTGAGGGGGTGCCTCTCGATGTCCTCTGTATGGATAATGGGTATAAGAAAGGGGAAGTTCCAAATAGTGTAGTATTTTATGTAAAAATGTATTGGATAAAAGCACAGCTAATACACTCATTTTTTTACAAAGGAAAAGCAGGCATAAAATCCACGATCGGCGAGCTCGTAATCCCGCATCGCTTCCAGTGTATATATCGCGCAGTCCTGGCGCGTAGCATCACGCCCACATGACTTCATCAGGGGACTTTCCCCTGATGAAGTCAAGTGGGCATGACACTACGCGTCGGGACTGAGCAATAGATACACTGGAAATGACGTGGGATTACGAGCTCACCACTCGTGGATTTTATGCTTGCTTCTCCTTTGTAAAAAAAATAGTGTATTTGCTGTGCTTTTATCTAATACATTTTTACATGAAATACTAAAATATATATTTTCTCGCTGCTGTTTGTAAATGTTTTTACACTTGTTCATTCTCTTTGATATGCCCGGTTTGGTATTAGCATTTATTTATGTAGCACCGATTGATTTTCAATTTGCCATTTTTATGTATTCTATATGGACTGATTGGCACTGGATTGCTTTATTGCCAATAGTGCTTATTGATCACTCATTGTCTTAGGCACAGATTGGATACTACCTAGAGCAGGGAGAAATATTACTAGGGGGCAGGAGGAGGATTGTACTGAGGGACAGACTAACCTGGGAGGAGGATTTTACTGTGGGACTAACTGACTTGGAAGGGTGATTGTACTGAGCGGGGATACACTGACTGGGTGGGGAGGGGGTTTTACTGGGGGACAGACTGACTTGGAAGCAGGGGAAGATATTACTGTGGGACAGACTGACCTAAGGAAGGGGATTGCACTGGGGGGGACAGATTGACCTGGGTGGAGGATTGTACTGGGGGACAGACTGATCTGCGGGGGTATATTGTACTGGCGGAGAGACTGACCTGGTGGAGGGGGGTGATTGTACTGGGGACAGACTGACCTGAGGGGTCTTACTGAGGAACA
>BLSH010333012.1:909152-921885 GCA_018402905.1 Glandirana rugosa | reverse complement strand
AACTGAGTAGCCAAAAATTCCTGCGCCGTCGGCGGGCGGGGAATTGTTGATACAACAAATGACTAATTCCACATCCATCGAGTAAGCGGTCCTGTACCTATTTAAGTCTCCGGCTCAATGTCTCCATCTTGTGGCCCACAGTCCCGACCTCCTGTGTCAAGTGAGTCTAAGGTCCCTCGACTCCCGGGATGTCGACGTTCACTTTCGTGACGTTGTGTCCCGATAACTGTGTCTCTTAGCGGACTCCGCTTTATTACACGCATAGGAACCGGATGGACTCTCTCGACTCCCGTGGTTGGGTCGTCTTAAGTGAGACGGCATAGGCCCAAGACCCAGTGTTGTAGTCAAAAGATGTTCTGTGAATTCTGCTGGGTTGGTGCCCTCAGCTCTCTCAGGTAGGCCAAGGATACGCACATTATTTCGCCTCAGGCGATTCTCTGTGTCAATAGCCCTGTGTTGCAGTGCTTTCACTTGCAGCTGTAGGGCCCTCAGCTCCCTGGAATCTGAGTGAACTGTGTCCTCCAGCCCTGACACCCGGTGTTCTACCTCTGTAACTCGGCCTCTGAATTTATCCATGTCCTGGCGAATGAGCTACCTACACCTTAATCAGTAAACAACATAGTTGTTAAGGGGCGGGCGGCTGCCGCGTCCTTAAAAACCGATGAGTCAATCATGAGTCAATCAGAGTCATCTGCTGTTAGCAGGCTTAAACGCTGATGGCTGACTGTAGAAAAAAGAACCCCCACCAAATCCATACCAGACTCTTTCAGATCGCCCCAAAATTCATACCAGACCCTTATCTGAGCATGAAGTCCGGCAGGTCAGGCAAGGGAGGGGATGAGCGAGCGCCATTGGGGCACCCCATAGCACCTTGTCCCCAAAGTGATCGGGACAAAGGCCCCTTCCCCACAACCCTGATTAATGGTTGTGGGGTCTGCGGGCAGGGGGTTATCAGGATCTAGAAACCCCCAGATCCATCCCCCCATGTTGAATGGGTATATGGGGGTACTCATTGACCAAAAAAAATAAAAGTGAAGTGTAAAAAAAAGACAGTAGGCAGTTTTTGACAAGTACTTTATTTCGGGGGAAAAAAATCCACTGTTGTTGATCCATTGTCGATTACAAAAAAAAAAAGCACTGCCCCTTGTGACGTCACTAACCCAGCATATTTTTTTTCTTGGGGTGGCTGTTGGCATTGTGATTGATGATGGCTCTACAGGGAGGCTTTTTTATTTTTTATTTCTTGTACTGTGATCAAAACATTCCTATCCTGAATGCAAATATTCCACATTCAGGAGGGGGGAGGGGGTTGAACCTCCCCTAACCACAGCAGCTCCTAAACAATCCTAAAAGCCTATGTGTACATGGACACATACATAGGCTTTATGAAGTTAAGTTTAGGAGCTGTAGTGTACATGATGCTAAACCCTTGCTAAAAAGGTCAACACTCATCTTCACTTCATCAACAGTAAGGGCACTCTTATCCTCTGTCAGGGGTGTGTAAGTAGATGGTCTCCCCCTTTATATTTAGCTCTTGGTTCTTCTTAGTCCCCGCTCTCGCTAAGCAGGTTCTCTATAGAGTTCTGTTGGGCCCAAGAGACACCCCAGAGGCTAAAATTGATGTTCTTCTGTTCATCCTCCTTTTCTTCTGGTGCCACCTACCATCAGTCTGCAGTTGCAGTATGCCTTTCACCCCTGCCTATGTTTGTAGAGGTGACTTTCATGGCCCCTACTCCTTACAGTCAGGCTTACTTTGTGGGGTTGTACCCTTGACTTCTCTACCAGTCTCTGGTCACTTTGCAATTCTTATGGGCTTTTAGGCTGAAGATTCTAAAATTCTTTGGATATCTCTTTAAGGAAGATTGGTTGTCTGACTAGGTAGCCTCTTTACTTGTGCACCAAGTTTTGGGAATGGGAGGAAGGGAGGCTGTCATTCAACGCTTCCTGCCCCATTCACAGACTGCGATGCATTGTGTGATAATAAGATGAGCTCTATGAATAGAGAGGGGGTGGGCGAGTTGCACAGCTTTTTTGGGTAGCAGCAGCTTCTGTTTGGGTTTTATCTGGCTGTGAAGGAGCAACTGCAGAAAGTTTTGAAGACACCTACAGGTGATTGGGTACATACTAAGACACAGAACGAATGTGTTTGGTGCTGTAGCTACACCCCTCCCCCCTCGAATCAAGAAAACAAAAACAAACTTAATCTTTAGTCAAGTAGTTATGATGTTCCATCTGTTTTGGTTCAGTGAGTCCATCTGTTGCTGGATCAGTGTTCTTTTAGATGGAGTCATTCCCTTCTCGCTGTGAGCTTCTCTATCCTGGTCTTGAGCATAAAGTTGATCCAAGCTTTCCCTTGGTTGTTAGCAGCTTTTCCTGTCTTGCAGCTGGCTTCCCCTAATCTGGTTCCGATGCAGACGTTGGTACTTGGTTTTGAGTTGCTTACAGCCACCTCTTCTTTGGGCTTATCAGTGACTGCTGTTCACCCCTTAGTTGGACTTACTGTAGAATCTATTTCTTGGGACTACCTGAAGGGAAACTGGTCCTATCCCTCTGTGTTTTTGCTCTTGCCCTTGTTTCTGCTTTTCTACAAAGCCGAGGCATTCTGGGTAGAGTAGAGGTTACATGGGACTGGCTAACACGTTTTTCTTATTGCCAGTGTCCAAACCTTTTGCAGGTGGCAGTATAGCAACGATATCTGAATTTCTTTGTCCTTCAATAGACTCCAAAAAATAGACTTTACGAAAAGTGCAAAACTTTTATTTATTTATTGACGTATACTTTAACCTACATAGAGAAAGAGGTTGACTAGCTTTTCTCTAGAGTGAAAGAGTTCATCTTTACAGCTAAGCACCCTTTTTGAGAACTGCCAGAGGATGCACACTGGCTAATGATCTGTGTATGATAAAATGTACACTTTTTTAAGTTTACAGTTACAGCTTTACATATGCATGTGACCATGTTATTTTCTTTCTCATCAGTATCACTGACTCAGCTGTGGAACCTCTCAAGGCTGAACTTGTCGAGCTTGAGCAACTTATCAAAGAACAACGTGATAGGATCTGCACAGTGAAAGGAAACATACTACGGAATGAAGAGAAAATCCAGAAGATGGTTCAGAGCATGAGTGGCTCTAATAGAGACTGAATCATGCTGTGATATACCGACAGTCCATATCTCTGTGGCACAAATTACTCTTTTCTCTAGGTCCAGTACTTTAAACCTATTTATTCAGTTGCTGTTCAGGTTGCGTCTGTGTATTGTATACATTCCATTGGAGGTTTGTGCTTTTTTTGGGAAGCAGCTCCTGCTTTACAGAGCAATGCTAGTCATTGGCTGAGCTTCATAAGTGAATATCATACTATCTTACTGGAGGGCCAGTCTTTTCTTCACAGGACCGCTTCTGCAGTGGTTCTTCTGGAAAGACCAGTTGTCTTTTGATCAGTGCATATTCTATAGAGAATATGCAATATTTTCGTCTTATATGGTCTAGATTATAACTCAAATATTCATGCAGTACTTGCATTGTGTGAATATGGACCATGATGGAATAACCAATACCTATAGCACCAGTTAAGGAATTTTGCTTAAAGTGTTCACCTTTTCAAAAAAAAATTAGAAGGTGAACTACCACTGCACACCCTCCCGTTCCACGCTATACTTCCGGGGACACTGAGGTGTCAGTGCCCATGCAGGCAGTCCAGGGATTTGAGATACTGTTGATACCAATGATACAATTTTTTAAATGCAAAACACAAATAATATAGTCACAAAGCAGAATGAGTATCAGGCTAATCTACAAATAAAGCCAAAGAACACTCTAACAATAAGCTTGAACTGTCATTCTGTGTAGGTATCAGCAACATCAATTGCAGAACCAGATGCTAACGCGTTTCAAAGGCTATACCCTCTTCAGAATTATTTGCCTGCACTCTAGGATGTGTTTAAATACTAGTATAGCTTGGTATTTGGCCACACCCCTGATCTCACTAGAGGGACAATCCAAACTTCAGCAAAGCACTGATCACATTAGTAACCATCAGTGAAACACACATAATAGCCATAATATAGGAATAGATTAAATCAAATGTATACAATTAAAACGAACTTGCAGATCTTAAAAATACAAAATGCATGAATTCAGGGCACAGATCCTATCACCAGACAGCATTGGTCAGGCATACCACAAATGTTTCCAAAAGGTGCCGGCAAACATTATCTCTTTCTATCTATACAAATGCACAAACAGGTCAGGACTGCACCTACCTGCAAGTAATTCAATTATATATATATATATATATATATATATATATATATATATATATATACACACACACACACACACAGTATCTCACAAAAGTGAGTACACCCTCACATTTTTAGTAAATTTATTATATCTTTTCATGTGACAACACTGAAGAAATGACACTTTGCTACAATGTAAAGTAGTGAGTGTACAGCTTGTATAACTGTAAATTTGCTGTCCCCTCAAAATAACTCATCATACAGCCATTAATGTCTAAACCGCTGGCAACAAAAGTGAGTACATCCCTAAGTGAAAATGTCCAAATTGGGCCCAAAGTGTCAATATTTTGTGGGCCACCATTATTTTCCAGCACTGCCTTAACCCTCTTGGGCATGGAGTTCACCAGAACTTCACAGGTTGACACTGGAGTCCTCTTCCACTCCTCCATGACGACATCACGGAGCTGGTGGATGTTAGGGACCTTGCACTCCTCCACCTTGTGTTTGAGGATGCCCCACAGATGCTCAATAGGGTTTAGGTCTGGAGACCTGCTTGGCCAGTCCATCACCTTTACCCTCATCTTCTTTAGCAAGGCAGTGGTCATTTTGGAGGTGTATTTGGGGTCGTTATCATGTTGGAATACTGCCCTGCAGCCCCATCTCGGAAGGGAGGGGACATGCTCTACTTTAGTATGTCACAGTACATGTTGGCATTCTTGGTTCCCTCAATGAACTGTATCTCCCCAGTCCCCACAGCACTCATGCAGTCCCAGACCATGACACTCCCACCACAATGCTTGACTGTAGGCAAGACACACTTGTCTTTGTACTCCTCACCTGGTTTCTGCCACACACGCTTGACACCATCTGAACCAAATAAGTTTATCTTGGTCTCATCAGACCACCGGACATGGTTCCACCATGTCCTCAGTCTACTTGTCTTCAGCAAACTGTTTGCGGGCTTTCTTGTGCATCATCTTTAGAAGAGGCTTCCTTCTGGGATGACAGCCAAGCAGACCAATTAGATGCAGTGTGCGGCATATGATCTGAACACCCCTTCAACCTCTGCAGCAATGCTGGCAGCACTCATACGTCTATGTCCCAAAGACAACCTTTGGATATGATGCTGAGCACGTGCACTCAACTTCTTTGGTCGACCATGGCGAGGCCTATTCTGAGTGGAACCTGTCCTGTTAAACCGCTGTATGGTCCTGGCCACTATGCTGCAGCTCAGTTTCAGGGTCTTGTCAATCTTCTTATAGCCTAGGCCATCTTTATCTAGAGCAACAATTATTTTTTTCAGATCCTCAGAGAGTTCTTTGCCATGAGGTGCTATGTTGAACTTCCAGTGACCAGTATGAGAGAGGGAGAGCGATAACACCAAATTTAACACACCTGATCCCCATTCACATCTGAGACCTTGTAACAGGAATGAGTCACATGACACTGGGGGAGGAAAAATGGCTAACTGGTCCCAGTTTGGACATTTTCACTTAGGGGTGTACTCACTTTCGTTGCCAGTGGTTTAGACATTAATGGCTGTGTGGTGAGTTTTTTTGAGGGGATAGCAAATCTACACTGTTATACAAGCTGTACACTCACTGCTTTACATTGTAGCAAAGTGTCATTTCTTCAATGTTGTCACATGAAAAGATATAATAAAATATTTACTAAAAATGTGAGGGTGTACTCACTTTTGTGAGATACTGTGTGTGTGTGTGTATATATATATATATATATGTATGTGTGTGTGTATATATATATATATCAGGCCTCGACAAACCCCGGGCGCCAGGTCGCCATGGCGACCAGAAATCGCGTCCTGGCGAGTGACAGCCGTTCCTTCTCTCCCCATGTTAAAACAGCAAAGCAGATTCAGTGTCATATTCAGCGAGAGACGTTCACGGCTTCATCTAACAGCTGTTACACTTGGCTGGCTGCACGGGAATAGTTGTTGAGAGTTAGGAGAGTAAAGGAACAACTATGTATCTTCTTCTTTCAAAGCAATTATCTCCGGGCTGTTATCAGGAAAGTTTAACCATTTAAAGACTAAACCCTTTCTCACATTAGTGGCTTAAAATTAAAGATCCAGTGTTTTCTGCCAGAAAATGACTTGGAACCCCCAAACATTATATAATATTTTTTAGCAGAGACCCTAGAGAATAAAATGGTGGTTGCTGCAATATTTTATGTCACACGGTATTTGCGCAGCTGTCTTTCAAGCGCAATTTTTTGGAAAAAAATACACTTTAATGAATAAGTTAGCTCATTTTTTTTTTTTTTTTTGGTATAATATGACAGATGGTGTCACACCGCAAGAAATGTGACCTTTATTCTAAGCAACAAAATTGTGATAAAGCCCTGTGTACCATCAACAATTACCACTCTGTGCAGCTGGGCTCCAGTATTTCATGGTGACCGGAAACCCACCAGAGCAATGAAAAGTCACCGTGGGGGACAAGCATGTAGGCAGGAAGTGGCTGCAAAGAGGCAGCAGAAGATCAGCAGCGCTGGAATACTTTTCACCTTTTTTTTTGTATTTTATTTACAATGTCACTAAGGCTTTGTTTAGATGTGCAAGTTGGGTGGTAAAAATGTGCAGTAGAGACATGTTTTTGCCACCCACCATTGGCCTCCCTTAAGCTCCATTAGGCAGCACATGAGGGCGTTTTACATGTCGCAGTCACGATGCATTCAGCATAATAAGGAGTTTCCCTCTATAACAGATTTTTTAGTGTCACTCTTTCTGGCCACCCTATAACCCTGATGTTACGTTGGAGTTATTGACTGGCTGCTCTGCTGTGAGTAAGTTAGGGTTAGGGGTGCAAATTACTTGTCTTACCCCGGGCGCTGACAACCCCACACTACGCTATAAAAAAACTGGCTCCTAACTTTTTCAGCTGGCTCCTAGATTCAAGGCAAATTTGTCAAGCCCTGATATATATATATATATATATACACATTATACACACATTTTTTTTCTTTCAGGAGACCATAGGGACCACTGTTTCTAGAATGTGTTAGCAGTAGTATCCTGCTCTTCTTACTTATACGTCTCAAAGCTGGGGTATAACGATGTACCTTTTGACAACAAAAGTCATCCAGAGAAGAGTGTAAATGCCAAGATCCCAAGGTAGAAAAACCTACACTCTGGTGCGCATGAAGGTCCCTTCCATATTCACATGGATCCAGGCCAGGTGCCAACTCCAGGGGCTGTGTCAAATGCATCAAGCAGGGATATTCACTAGATCAGTGCCGCCGAGCAGTGAGAAGTATCGCTTACTAAATCTTTCATTCCGCCACACTAACCGATAGGTGATCATCAGTGACAGAGTGAGAACAGCCCACAGCACACCCAGGTGCGGGATCAAATCCAGTCTAGAAACAGCAACAGTACAAAGGCACATACATCGAACAACCCCAACAACTGTCAACAAAAAAAAAATGTTAGTGTGTGTGTGTGTATACACAAACGAAATAAATAAAATAAATTATTGTTAATAATCTTAGTAAAAAATATTATTATACAAATTTCTAAATTGGATATCTCATCACTGCCCCCAGGTGAATCAATCAAATGAATATGGGGTTCGATTAAAAAATGAATTCTGTTGCCATACTGTAGTAAAATAGTGTGACCTTATACAATACTAAAACAATAATATTCCTTTTTTTTTTTTACCAATCTATACAAGCATTTAAACATCCTAGTATGCAGGCAGATAGCTCTGAGGAAGATGGTATAACCCCCAAAACACATTAGCATCTGATTCTGCAATGTGATGTTGCTGATACCTACCTAAAGTCACGGTTAAAGCCTATTGTTGGAGTGTGCTTTGGCTTTATTTATAGCTTAGCCTGATATTCATCTTGGTTTATAAGTATATTTATTAATTTTTTATATTTTAATAAATGGTATCTTAGGTAATGTTTGAGGCTGGCTTGCACTTCTTTTTTCTTGACGTCCAGTTTTTCAGGATCCCCCATATCAAAATATGGCAGCAAGGCCTGAAGTTTACCTGAGTAACTGTGAGCTATTGAAGCGAGCAAAGAAGCCAATTGTGTTAGAGCAGTTTTATGCATCCATCTGTCTGATACTGACATTTGTACACTTAGGCGCAGAAGAGATTTTTGATTTGTATGTTTAAAAGTAGTTTAAGCTGTAAGGTACAGATTTTCTTTGCTGCACAGAACACAATTGGAGAGCGCATGAGGTCTTTGACTAGGGATTTTTCTATGTTTTTTCCAGTAGCACACTCATAAATCTGCTTTCTTCACTTGGATAAAAGCCTGAGCACTTTTTAAAAGCCATTTTCTGCAGTAGGGCCCTAGTCTGATGTGACGGTGTCTAGGTCCCAAGCTGGTAGCAGCCTGTTATCACATTCTGCGCATTCAGGGCTTGTTCATACTAAAAGGTCCCATTCAGACTGTTGCATTAACGTGACCTTTGTCAAGACAACCCATTCATTTTGAATGGGTTGAAGGCGCACCTTAATGCCCAAGAAAATGCACCTGACCATTTTATTTTTTCTAGTGCTAACATGCGGGTGCAATGCCTGCTGCCCATGTGATGGGGTCTGATTTAAAAATGAATGACGGTGCACCGTGGTGCATGCTTTACAATGCACATATTACAATAGGTTACCAAAATACAAAGATGTCAGTGTGCCCTTAGAGCTTTCTCTTGCATTTCCCAGGGCAGTCAAAAATCCATGGACATAAGAAATCAATTATTTTCACCATGGTCCATATACGGGAGTGCGCTATGCTTTGATCTGCATTTTCCCGTTAATGTCAACAGATAGGAGGCCTTCACAATGTATGTAAATTGCATCCAAATATGCGTTATCATTTGCTAAAACGCATGTGCCTGATATGAACAAGCCTTTAGTACTGATCCCTAATCTGCCATTTCATTATCACCTGTCCATTCCAGATTTCTATACAAACTGCTGCTAACAGAAGATTTTGTTTTGCACAGGTGAGTGATCACTACCGGGCTGTATGGACACAGATTTTATAAATTGTATTGTGTACAAATTATTTATATACATATTAATCACATGACAAAATTTGTGTGAACATTTTGTAAAACTTGAAAGCGTTACATTCTATCAGATTGTTTTAATTTTTGCTATAAAATCTATCCAAACAGACTGTTTCTTTCTTTGTGTATATTTGCATGTGGTGGGGGTTTGACTGGGTTACTCTGTTGCTGAGGATTTAAATTTTGCAACATTTTTTTTTTCTTTACACTTTGCTCATCTGCGCCACCTGATTATGTGATTATGGTTGTAGAGATGAGGAACTGGATCACAGACTGCAGTTCATTGTGGATCTCTGTGGTTCACAAGCATGGAAGAGGATGTGGCATTCAGGATATTTTATTTCTAATGGTAAGCAATTTTATGCAGCAAACAAGTTACCTGCTCTGATGCAGGAAACCCTGCAACTATGTTGTAGTCAGAAAGTCCACCCAGTCTACTTATTTATATTTTGTCACTGTTAGTCTTGGCAGTAATAAAGGGCTCATTTACATTTTTTGCAATTTATGCCTTGCACTTGTGCATTTTATGGTAAAGCGGCCCATTGAAATTAATGGGTTGCCAACACCACCACTATGTCACAAAAAAATCAGACGTGACCTAATTTTTGTAATGCATCACATTATGAATTGAGAAATAACTTTGAAAGCTGCCATTGTGGAGAAAGTATGAATCAGTGTGATGCACAGGTAATCTTCTTAAAATACAGTTTTACTTTAACGTACAAGACCATGTTTTTTTTTTTTTTTTACTAAATTTACTAAAACTGGAGAGTGCAAAATCTAGTGCTTCTATGCATGGTAGTTAATCGGCTTCTAAGTTCAGCTTGTTCAAAAAAAGCCTGGAAGCTGATTGGTTTCTATGCAGAGCTGCACCAGATTTAACACTCTCTGGTTTTAGTACATATACCCCCATGTTTCATTTTACACCCATATTGAGGGTGTAACCTGAAGCCTGGGCTCATGCACCATCCCTAAAGCCTCGTACACGTGATTGTTGTACGACCGCACGTCCAAATTTTCCCAAAATCTGTTGTCCGTGATTTTGCCTAGCGTACTGGCGGTAGTCAAATTATCGTTCGACAAAATCGACTGTAATGACGTGTTACGAGATAAAGAGGAAGTTCAGGTGAATATGAATTGTGAATTATGGACGCAGGTTTACACCGCCGCACACTTTCTGGATTCAGAGCATGCGTGTTTGTACTTACAACTTTTGTTTGTCCAACTTCTGTACACACAAGCCGAAAATTGGACAACGCCTTGTCGGCAGACAAAAGTTTTCTAATTTGCTCATACAACTTCTGTTGGACGATAATTCAAAATCGGCTGTCGAATGGAGCGTACTAACAGTCAGATTCTTGTACGACAGGTTGTCGGCCGATAATTGTACCATGTATACGGGCCATAAGGCTACTTCCACACTAGGGCCGCCAAGCGTTAGCAGTAAAGTGCTGCTCATTTTAGCGCATTCCAATGAGCAGGGGCGGTTTGCAAGCATTGTATACAATGCTCCCTATCTGCCCCAAAGATACTGCTTGCAGGACTTTTTCTAACGTCCTGCAAGCCCACCTCCCTAGTGTGAAAGCACTTAGGCTTTCACAATGGGTGGCAGGAGAGGCAGTTTTCAGGCGCTTTACAGGAGCTATTTATAGTGCTAAAACATCTGAAAACTGCTTCAGTGTGAAAATGCCCTAAGGCCTGATTCACACCAATGCAGGTTGGGTGCTCCAGGTGCATTTTGCATTTTTCAATACACATTTTTGATCCATTGAAGTCTGTGGAACCAAAAACCAGAAAAAAGTCCTTGGGCCTTTCCGTAAAATGCACAGATGTGAACTACATTCATAGAAAGCCATGTTAAATGGATTGTAGTGCGTTTCTGCAAACTTGAAAACACACTAAAAAATGCATTGGTGTGAACCAGGGCTTAAAGTCCTCTTTCACCCAAGTTTTGACAGACAGCAACGCCTGTCAAACTCACTCATTGGAGTCAATGGGGCCTCACTACAACTGCAAGCTAAATGCTTGGCTTGAGGTTTAGTTGTGATGCTTCCTTACAAAATCCCTGGCAGTTGAAAAAAAAACAAAACTCATGGAGGAACCAGCAGGATTGTTCCTGCATGCCTGGAAGCTACTGCCCAGCTGCCTTTTTGGTTTTCATAGGGTGGTAGAAACTACGGCCTATGTGAAAGAGGCCTAAGAAAGCCAGTCAGATGGGGTAGAGAAGGGAACTGTGGAATGGGAGGGAGGAAGGGAGAAGAGCTGGGGTAAGTTCACCCAGCCCTTGAACTTTAATGCAGTATTTAGCACGCGCAAATTGCGCTCATACTGTTAATACACTTTTCAGATGTGTTGCACATGCATACCTCCCAACATCTCTGAATGGGCCGGATAATCCCGCAAACTGAAGGCTTTCCCGCAAAGCCCGCAGAGGCAGGCAGAATCCCGCATGCTGGGTTTCTCACTGTGTGTGAAAACCTTGTTGGATTGGACCTCCTGGCTGCTTTGGTGATTGGCTGAAACTCATAGCAATCCTCCTACTGGCTACTCCCTGTGCTTTGGGGGCGGGGTCAGCTGCAGTTCTGTGCTGAAGACGAGGAGGCACTCAATGGAGGAGAGAAGGTGAGTGTGTGTGTGCCTGAAAGTTGCTGCAGTTGCGGTGCTGTGTTACAGTGTCCTGGCAGATCATGGCAGACAGTCTAATGGTGAATGCAAATACCGCGCTAAAAGTAACAACCCGTGCTACAGGTGCTAAAACACAATCGTGCAGGAACCCAATTGTGCAAAAAAACATACAATATATAATAAAACATAAATTGTGAATTAAATAATAAATAAATTGTGAATTAAATAAATAAATAAATAATCACACAGCTGCTGCTTTAAATAAAGAATCAAAGATAAAGTCAACACTTGTGTAATAAGTCCAGTGTTAGCAGCGCTTCCAGAGTAATATGGTAGATTACAAAGTAAAAATTGATATTAAATGTTCAGTGAAAAAGTGCCAGTGCCAGGAAAAATAAATTGCCCGTGCTGGAACCAAAACTTCTTAAACTTATATAAATAATCTTCAATCAGTGTCCTCCACCTCTGTTCACCACGTGCAAAAAGGTAAAAATTGGAGGCTCACCAGAAATATGGATAAACAACGCCTTTGGGTATATCTGTGGGGAACTCAGCATAGGACCATCACACCCAGAATGTATGCTTCCAATCCAACACTGCAGGAGCACTCAAGCCAGCTTGTGCATAATTGCAATCACATCCAGGGGATTCCTTCACCAATATACCTCCAAACAGACACCTCCACAAGCTGTAGCTGATCAGCTCACATCGACACTCGACTAGTCGATGTCGAACACCTCCACAGACAAACCTCCATATAACCACTTCCTTAGGGGACCTACACTAACGTTAATACGTGTTCGACCGAACTCACGAGGA
>BLSH010333012.1:873755-909136 GCA_018402905.1 Glandirana rugosa | reverse complement strand
CTTTTTATTTAACGGGCACGACCTTGGTTTTGAAGAATTTGAATATATTTATTAGAAGTTGTCACCAGCAGCCGGGACGCCGAGAGGAGAGGAGGATTCGGACGTACCACTGCTGTTTGGTAACCTGCGTACCTTATGCACATACAATGTCCTGTTGAAACTGTTTAAATCGATGTGAGCTGATCAGCTACAGCTTGTGGAGGTGTCTGTTTGGAGGTATATTGGTGAAGGAATCCCCTGGATGTGATTGCAATTATGCACAAGCTGGCTTGAGTGCTCCTGCAGTGTTGGATTGGAAGCATACATTCTGGGTGTGATGGTCCTATGCTGAGTTCCCCACAGATATACCCAAAGGCGTTGTTTATCCATATTTCTGGTGAGCCTCCAATTTTTACCTTTTTGCACGTGGTGAACAGAGGTGGAGGACACTGATTGAAGATTATTTATATAAGTTTAAGAAGTTTTGGTTCCAGCACGGGCAATTTATTTTTCCTGGCACTGGCACTTTTTCACTGAACATTTAATATCAATTTTTACTTTGTAATCTACCATATTACTCTGGAAGCGCTGCTAACACTGGACTTATTACACGAGTGTTGACTAAGTCTAATGGTGAAGCCTGCGCCCAGAATGATATCTGATTAGATTGTTGGAATACAGAAGCTGGGCTCAGGCTGCAGACACAGTGCATCACTTGTTCTGCCTGTTTTATCTGCACAGGACTCTGCATGCAGGAGATGAGGACGGCAGAGTGTGCTGAGAAGGGGGGGAGGCAAAGTGTTCTTTTCCCAATCTGAATTGCACTGCAATCTCTCCTGAGGTCTCTGTTCATCCTGAATCCTGAGATCTCCCTGTCCAACTTCATCCTGCAATTACAAGTGCCAGTATGACCACAGGGACAGGGGAACTACAAGTGCCAGTATGACCACAGGGACAGGGGGACTACAAGTGCCAGTATGACCACACTGACAGGGGGACTACAAGTGCCAGCATATCCTGAGTTACAGAGAAATTAGAAATTCCTGCATAGGATAGCAAATGACTGTGTGTACGTAACACCCTCCTGAACCTCGCACTCTGTATGAAGTGCACTCCTGAATACTTCCACACTTTGTAACACACTCTTCCACAGTGCGTGCAAAACAATTTGTAATGGAAGCTTTAAATTATTTTTTTTAAGTGATTGTGTCGGTTTGTGTCTGTGAGACTCTTGCTTGTCCAATCAAAGCAGGAAGCCTAGGTTTGGTTTAACCACGCCCCATAAGCTCCTCCTGCTCTTAATAATTTGGCCACACCCATTTTTGCCACGGCATGCGTAGGGACACTTCCTCTCTCAAGCGTCCCTCATTCTGAAGTTCAAAAGTTGGAAGGTATGCCAGAGGAGTATACAGCATGACCAGAGGAATATACAGCATGACCAGAAGGGTATACAGCATGACCAGAGGGGTATAGAGCATTCAGCACCCCCCTCCCTTAGGGCAGCTGGGACATCAAAGTCCCGCACTTGCCTCATCTAGGAGCAGGCAGGGGTGTCCGGCGAGCGGGGGGAAAGCCATGCATCCACCTCCTCCTCTGAGAAAGGCGTCCAATAGAATCTCCTGACTCCTCAGTCAATCGGGAAACTGGTAATATACCCTCGCTTCCCGACTGGCTGAGAGGCGTTCAGTGCTACAAAAGCAAATATTCATTTGTTTTTGTAACACATGTGAGTGGGCTCTGCGGCACCATGCTGTGCGCTCAGAGCCACTCTATTTTGAAGCCTGTTGGAGCCTACGGCTCTAATCGGGTGCTTCAAAAGCCAGTGATGATTCTGAAATTCATGCAGCTGCATGAATAGGGGGTGGTTGCAGGCAGCTATGGATAGATACATGCTATGCATGAATCTATCCATTAGCATAGAGGGGATGGCTGGAGAGAGGAGACGGTGCCAGTGCCCCTTAATGGATGGGCTGACCCTGGTTGCAGCGTTTGGGGTTAACGATACCATAACGCATGTTTTGAATATGTCATAATCGCATGATTTTCGCATGCATGTACAGCACACTATAATGTGATTGCAGCCATTATCTCACTGCATAACTTATGACAACACTCAAAACGCATTGGTGGAAATCAGTCATTCTGGCACCCTCTGCTGCTGCCAGTAGTCACAGTACAACACACGCTGGGTCCCTTTCACATGGGCATTGTTGTGCGGCAAATCTGGGCAGTTGAGGCATAAATTTTAAGGTGCCTGACCCGCCATGTCCAAACCTGCACATCTCTGGGGGACAGCCCTGTACTATGCGTCATAGCTGTAAAAAAGGATTGGTGGGTAATACCACCCGCCAATGTGCCCCATAGAAGGTAAGGGGGCTGCGCTGTAACTGGATTCAATAGATACCATTGCGGCTTGGGTGTGCGGAGGGCGACTTATCACCACCTGATCGCCTGCTAACTGCAGATCAGTGCTGCTGCCAAGGCTGTCCACCGCAGATCGAGCTTCAGCAGTGTTGTCCATGTGCATTGTTGCGCTGTAGCGCATGTTCCTTAACGGTTGTATTGGGGTGCCATTCAGAATGAATCCTATTACACCAGTGTGTATATCCAGCATTCGTTCTTCCTATCTACTGTGTTTCTATGACTCCATAATGCCCGGGGTCCTCCCCGAGGAGGGGGAGTTTTGTGTTCTTTTGTTTTTCTTATGATTCTTATTGTTTCTTATACTGCTAAAAATGTATAAAGATTTTTTATATATATATATATATATATATATATATAATGTATTTATTAAGCTTTGTTCACATGGGGCGTATCAGTGCCTACAACCGCATGAGGGCCGTCTTTGCCGCATGGAACACACGAGTGTTCAGCACATCAGCATGCAGGCAGTCCCTTTCATGACAATTGGGACGCAGCGGCTGCATGGACACGGTCATTGGTCCCAATTTATTCTCAGTGTGCGTAAACTATGTTTTTTACCTGCAAGGTAATGTCATAATGTGCTAGTATGCATAGACACTAGCACATTATGTTAAACTTTCCTGAAAACAAAGCTCTTCCAGCTCCAAGATGCCAGCGCTGTAGGCACTATCATCTTTACTCACCTTGCTTCCGGGTTTGCGGACTCCGGCTCTGTGAATGGCCGGAGCCATGATGACGTCACTCCCGTGCATGCGTGCAGAAGCTGCCGTTCATGGCACAGGGCTCTGAAGAAACAGCACGAGTGGCCATTCATTCCTTACCTATAGGTAAGCCTTATTATAGGCTTACCATAGGTAAAAGCAAGAGATGGAAGTTTGCTTTCACTTTCCACATGGGTGTCAAAACTGGCAGCCCTCCAGCTGTTGCAGAACTACAAGTCCCATCATGCCTGTGGGAGTCATGCTTGCAACTGTCAGCCTTGCAATGCCTCATGGGAATTGTAGTTTTGCAACAGCTGGAGGGCCACCAGTTTGACACCTGTGCTTTAGGGTTGGTTCACCTTTAGCAAGAAACTGCCTATGCAGTTAAGGGGCGTCTGTAGATAAAAACCAACTGTGCGGCTCTGAGTCACATTGTATAATGCCCTTGCCATACACTCACCGGCTACTTTTTAGGTACACCTCTTCAATTGCTTGGTAATGCAAATTGCTAATCAGCCAATTACATGGCAGCAACTCAATGCATTCCACTTTGCATGACATCACGATTGAGTCACAAATACTACCCTGCAGGGAGGTATACACATCGGAGGTAAGTCCTTTTTAATGTCTGTATGTGCAAGTTTTTAGGTTGAAATAATCACTGGAGCGGCAAGGGGTGGGTGGGACATTGCATGTACCTTGTAAGGTTTAACCCGCTGTGGCTTGACAGCGACAACTTGCCACTGCCGTCATGCTCACTGTGTTCCGGGGGGGCCAAGGAGCGGGTAGGGCGGACTCGATCGCCACCGGCTACCTGCGCTCACCCCCCCCCCCAGTGACAGAACGGGGGTCCCTGTATGTAAACACACGGATCTCCATTCTGACAGAGGGGGAAGGGATGTGATCACAGGCTTCCTTTATATGAGAGCCGCGATCACTCTCCTCCCCCAGCCAGCTCAGCTCCCATACAGTTAGAACATACACAGGGAACACAGTTAACCCTTAGAGCGCCTCCTGCAGGTTAACGCCTTCCCTGCCAGTGACATTTACACAGTAATCGGTGCATTTTCATACCATTGATCGCTGCCATTGGTCCCAAAAAAGTGTCAAAATGGTCCGTCATGTCCACCGCAATATTGCAGTACCGCTAAAAATCGCAGATCGCCGCCATTACTAGTAAAAAATAAAGAAAAAATAAAAACCCCATAGATGAATTCTCATCATTTGGAAACGCGGCAACTTTTGTACAAACCAGTCAATAAATTACGATTGCGGTTTTTTTTTTTTTTACCAAAAATATGAGGAAAAATATAAATCGTCCAAAACCGATGAAAAAAATATTTTTTTTTGTATATTTTTTTTGGATATGTATTATAGCAAAAAGTAAGAAGTTTTGGGGGGGTTTTTTTGCAAAATTTTCGCTCTTTTGTTTATAGCGGAGATCAGAAATGACGCAGAGGTGATCAAATCCCACCAAAAGAAAGCTATTTGTGGGGAAAAAAGGACACAAATTTTGTTTGCGTACAACGTAGCACAACCACGCAATTGTCAGTTTAAAGCAACGCAGTGCCGAATCACAAAAAGTGCTCTGGTCCTAAAGTGGGAAATCCTTCCGGAGCTGAAGTGGTTAATAAATGTTGGAACAGCAAAATTGTACATGTGCCATATAAAAAAACAGTAAAGTGCAAATAATGGTGCAATTTAAGAGAAACATTCACAGTTAAAGTTAGAATTACGATTCACCAGGGTGTGATAATCCTGGTGGCAAAATCCGTTTTGAAAGCCTACACATTTCGTGGGCTTACCCAATTCATCAGGGCAACGGATTGGAGTATTAATTTGTATATAAACTGTAAAATGGTTGACAACAGCTTGGTGGAAATCAAGCCTTGTGAGCCCATGTGAACTGAGACTGTCTGTTCCCAGAAAGAGGAGTTTGTGCCTTCAGAGTTTCAGTGAAATAAGGTATGTTGTATAGATCACAGGAGCCTTTACTTGTGATTGAATAGTATTAAGTGCTTGGGTATAAGAGACTCAAAGGACAAGGTAGGTGAGTTAATATCACTTAAGGAACTCTGCTGAGAATGTATGGCCAACGGAATAGAGCCGTGAGGCAATTTGTATTGACTACTTCTTGTGTACAGGGATAAGTCTACCAGGGTCTCCATGCAGATGGCAAGTGACTTTGACCAAAAAATCTTACAAGTTGAGGCAAAATGGATTTACAGACTTCAAGCGACTCGTCCACCGGGGTTAAATGACGCCAATAGCTACGACCCTTTCCTATAAATATCCATATTGATTCCTAATCTTCTCTAAGTAGATTACACTACCAAAGACCCAGTTGACACTAGAAGTATAGGCCCGAGCCTTTGATATATGTAATGCAGATTTATTTGTTATGAAGCCTGTATTGTAATATGTGCTGTGACCTCTATGGGATATCTCATCTGCACTGAACCTGATTTTTAATTTATCCCTCCGACAAAGACACTGAGATTCTAAATTGTATTTATTAAAGTAAAGGAGAGCCGAGATTTGTGGAAGAACGAGTTTACATCGGAGTAATGCACACATCCATGGAGAATGAAAAAAGAGAGAAAATATTGTTTTTAAGCTACTGTTCTATTTTTAATATGTGCAAATGTATTCACTCGCGCCAAGTAAAAGTAAAGTGCTCTGGTGATGGTAACTGCTAGTACATAACACCCCAAAGGGTTAGATACGTGAAAGTGCAAAAACCAACGCTACCCTAACCTACATTATCTGTGCAAACTTCCAATATTTTTAATACAAAGTGACTTTGTGCATTAAATCACGAAGATAAAATAAAATAAATAGATATGTACATAAAGATACAAGATAACAGTGAGTTATAGTGATTTGAACAACCGTGTCAAAAAAAAAATAAAATATATATATATATATATATATATCTCCACATCAAATTATAAGTGCTCCAAGATTAGTCCACAAAGTCCCAAAGGAAAATATGTGAACAAAATTATAGTCTCTCTGTGCAAATGAAAGTTCCACCATCCACCTAGTATGTCAGTAAGATGGAAATCTGGAAAGACAAATCCACTGCGTGCAACCGAAGTGTAGATCCACACTTACCAGATGAAGTTGACCCTTCTTTGCCTTATAGCAAGAAGAGTTTGTATAAGCTTGGTGGGTTTTCCACCCAGGGAGTATTCCTTAAACGTATCCCTTATTAAATGGTCCTCTGCATTTTCCACCAACGCAGTGTCAGGAATCCATACCAGCGATGGTTAGAAGCCCAAAAAAGGAAAAAGCTCCTCATGGCGTAGTAAAAAATGGTTGTTTATTAAGGGAGCTCCCAATGGGTCAGCCTTCCCTTGGTTAAAAATTGTCAATAAAAAACAATCACATAAATATATAAAAACCCCATGAACCACATACATGTGGTAACAGGTAGCACGGTTGTCTATGTAGGAAGTGCTAAGGTTCCCGTGCGAACGGGGTCCCACCCTGTCTTCCCACCGTGCTCCAAGACATTGTAGCGTGCGTATCAGCTTGACATGTTTCGTCATGTGAATATGACGTCATCAGAAGCATGAAATTGTCCAAAATGTCTTGGTATGCTGATGCCTTAAGAGTTCCCTTCACTGGAAATAAGGAGCCAAGCCTGTAGTGGAAATTTGTAGGTTCTGTAAATGTATTCTATTTCGTATGTATTGCACACTGCACTCATTGTGCACACGGCACTAATAATGTTTTCATTACATGCTTGCATTCTTTCAAGTCCTGATTAGAATTAGCCTGCCTATGTTACACCCCCTGTTACCATACAGGCACAATTGTAATATTAACCACTTGCCGACCGCAGTCTGACAGCGACAGAGTGGCTCGATATTGCAAACCGCTGTCATATGATGGCGGCTGCGATATCTCTCACTGTGGGCGCGCTCACAGGCTCACTGTGTTTGGGGGGGGGCGAGGGAGTGGGTAGGGCGGACTCGATCGCTGCCGGCTACCCGCGATGCCCCCTCCGCAGTGAAAGAACGGAGGTCCGTGTAAGTAAACGCGGATCTCCGTTCTGTTAGAGGGGGAAGGGTTCCTGTATATGGAAGCTGTGATCACTCCCTTCCCCCAGCCAGGGCAGCCCACATACAGTTAGAACACGCCCAGGGAACACAGTTAACCCTTAGAGCGCCCCCTGCAGGTTAACCCCTTCACTGCCAGTGGCATTTGCTGTATAAATGCCAATGGTCCCAAAAAAGTGTCAAAATGGTCCAACAAGTCCACTGCAATATCGCAGTACCGATAAAAATCGCAGATCGCCGCCATTACTAGTAAAAAATAAAAATCCCAGAAATTAATTCTCATCATCCGTAAACGCGGCAACTTTTGCGCAAACCAATCAATAAACGCCGATTGCGATTTTTTTTTTACCAAAAATATGAGGAAGAATATAAATCGGCCAAAACCCATGGAAAAAAATGTTTTTTTATTTTTATTTTTTTGGATTTGGATTTTCGCAAAAAGTAAGAAATTTTTTTTTTTTTTGCAAAATTGTCGCTCTTCTTTTGTTTATAGCGGCGATCAGAAATGACACAGAGGTGATCACATACCACCAAAAGAAAGCTCTATTTGTGGGGAAAAAAAGGACGCAAATTTTGTTTGCGTACAACATCTCATGACCGCGCCTTGCCAGTTAAAGTGACGCAGAGCCGAATCGCAAAAAGTGCTCTGGTCCTAAAGTGGGAAATCCTTCCGGGGCTGAAGTGGTTAATGTGATACCTACGTAATCATGCGTATTAAACCTTCAATTGCATCATAATAAGGCAGAACAGTTATTTGGAAAGATGCTGAGTATATCTTTTGTGTCTGTTCCCTACTGCAGTAGTTATTAGTAATTTGGAACCACTAATCTATATGAGGATAGGAGTTGCCTATCTATAAAATTCCAGGTCAGATGACGAGCTTTGCTAGGAGGAGAGATTTATAGGTGACCCTGAGAATCTGAAACGAGGAGCTTGAGATGATCTGTGAATTTCTGATAATCAGCCGACTGAGGTAAACCTTTTGCTTACATTGGAGTTATCAGACTTCCTCGATCAGTAAGGCATTTTTGGGACAAAGGATACCAATTTTACTCTCCTTAATCAAACTTTATTGATTGGTGGTTATATGTTATGTCGTCACTGTCTACTGTCCATCAAAATGTTATAGACAAAAAAAGGAAGAATAGTGCTGTTCACAGGTATATGAAGTACACATCTTCTAGATAAAGTAGTTTAGAGGCAAGAGGGTATAGGCACAAGTAGAGACGAGAGAAGACTGGCCAGTCATGGGCATTCAATTAAGTAAGGGAATGAAGGGTAAGAGACCCTCAAAAGTGCCCAGCGCAAGAGGAGCGCTATAAAATATATGAACCAAAGGTGTGGTTCACACCTATACTGAGCCCCTAGATAAATGGTTAGAGTGGACAGCGATCCACAATAGGTAACTGGGTTACCAAAGGACTAAGAATTATGCAGATTTAAACAGCTAGAACAGCCTTTCTCAACCTTTTCAACACAGAGGAACCCTTGAAATAATTCTCCGGTCTTGGGGAACCCCTGCTAAATATTAAAAATCTACAACTCATGATACATTAGTGTGATGATCAATGGGAAGAATGCTCCTTACACTTGTGGTCATTGGAAAGAATTACCCCCTTACAGATAGCTAAAAAGATCAATGGTGTCATTGGGAATTTATGTGAGAGATAGAAATTGACCATTGCTGAAGGAACCCCTAGCAACCTCTGGAGGAACCCTGGTTGAGAAACCCTGAGCTAGAGGAACAGCTATCTATGTGAGCAGGATGGATGAAGGGTGACAGACAATTAACACTAAACAGAAAGGGACATTTTGATGTTAAGTTGTGGGATGAATTTAGGGTCAGGCACTGCAACTAATAAATTCTAAAATAGAAAAATGAGAGTCAAAACAGAATACTTTATATTTTGTCAGAGAGGGGAGTTGAGATGAGCACTATGACTGCCCGTCTGATCATAGAAGCTACAGTATGTGAAGTATGGGATTACAGTACAAGGGATATCAGAACAAAATAAGGAAAGCAGAATTTAGGGAGGTAAAACTTAGTTTAAGCAGGGATATTTTGAAGAGGGTGTCAGACAGACTGAGATGCATGTGTTGTGTACAAATGGGAAAAATGTAAGTGACTTTAGAGAGATAATTGTGTATGCGTGTAAATGCTGGAACCTTTAGTCCCACATCATGTGTGCTCTGTGCAGCTGTGACCCCCCCCCCTCCTTTTCTCTTTCTCATGGAAGAGAGTGCATTTAAGGTGGGCTACATTAAAAATCAAAGGAAGTGGTAGCTAAGCTCCCATGCCTGCTAAACTTGGCAGACAAGGTTATTTTTTCCCTTACTGTGACGTGAGGCAACTTGGGCATGTACATGTGTACAACTCTATCAGCACTCCATTTTAAAATTAATGAAGTGTATTGTTTGGCGGTCAGGGAGTGGCAAAAATGTGTCCAAACCACCAATTTGAACAAGGCCTTAAGCCTTGTACATACGGTGCGACG
This sequence comes from Glandirana rugosa, assembly GCA_018402905.1. Taxonomy (NCBI): domain Eukaryota; kingdom Metazoa; phylum Chordata; class Amphibia; order Anura; family Ranidae; genus Glandirana; species Glandirana rugosa. Next base: position 899,470 of record BLSH010333012.1, on the reverse strand, counting down.
GTCGTACGACCGTACGGCCAAAATCATATGTCGGCTGTTGTGTCTCACGTACTGACATGCACTAAGCGATCGTACAACCAAGCCGAACGTAGTGACGTATTACGAGCGTATAAAGAGAAGGTTCAGGTGAATGTGATTTGTGAAATAAGAACGTAGGTTTACACGAATGGACACTTCCAGCCATTCCTGACTTCTGAGCATGTGTGTTTTGCACAATACAACTTGTTGGACCAAAGTTTTCTAGTCTGCTCATCCAACTTCTGTTGTACAGCCGTCGTACGTACTAATCACGCGTGCTAACGGTCGGATGATCGTACAACGAGCGGTCGTACAACCATTTTCATGCGACCGTCACACCGTGTGTAGGGGGCTTTACAGAGATAAGTGATCATAAAAGTAATGCACTCTTGTCTACAATCATCTTAAAATTTAATTATTCATGCCTTACTCCAGCATTGCAGTGTTCCACAGCTCTCTCACTAGCTGCTGACATCTTTTAGCCATTCTTTTTCTGGCTTCTGAACGTCAGCAATTTTGAGTGGCTGGGTCAAGATGATGTCACTCCTGCACATTTTTGTAGGAGTTCATTAATCTTGGCAGATGCCAAAATTGTACAGTGAGCTGTGTATGCACAGCTCAGTGTACTGTTGTGGGCAGGCAAGTAAGAAATTGTAATGCTGAAGAGATAGACAGGGGAATTCAAAACAGCCCTAATGGTGCTTTTCTGGTGGTAGTCCCACTAAGAACTACCTGCACCTAATTTGTGCAAGCATTTGTGCCAGTATTGGTGACGTGTGGCAAATTCAGGTAGTTCTTACTACCACCCTTTTGAAGAAACTGTCCCTATGGCAGCAACAAATTCTTAAAGCGGAACTAAAGTTCTGCTCTGACAAACTGCGAGCAAACAGGCTCTTTATTGCAGAAGAGACTTGCAATGTCTCTTCTGTAAAATAAAAATGAACCTAAGTATAAGCTATTGCACTGGAACCCAACCGTTATTGAACAGGTTGCACAAAAGGGCCAGGAGAGTGGTGGGGAACACCGGGTAAAATGGATGCAGCTCCTCTCAAATTAGGACTAGAGGTCCAAATGCACATATAAAAAGGAAACACTACAAAAGTAGCCACATCCCCTCTACTTCTTGTCTTCACCCAGCCGAGAGAGGTGCTGTTTTTGGAACTTCAACCATTTTGCCACTTCTGGAAGCTGCTGATGCTTATATTCCAGCCCGAAGTCTGACAGCTGCATTTCCTTCAAGAACTCTGCTTCAACCAGCCACGTGCCTGCTGAGCCCTGCAGCCTCACTGTGATCCTACGGAGATCTATATACAGTATCTCACAAAAATGAGCACACCCCTCACATTTTTGTAAATATTTTATTTTATCTTTTCATGTGACAACACTGAAGAAATGACACTGTGCTACAATGTAAAGTAGTGAGTGTACAGCTTGTATAACAGTGTACATTTGCTGTCCCCTCAAAATAACTCAGCACACCGCCATTAATGTCTAAACCACAGGCAACAAAAGTGAGTACACCCCTAAGTGAAAATGTCCTAATTGGGCCCAATTAGCCATTTCCCCTCCCCGATGTAATGTAACTTGTTAATGTTACAAGGTCTCAGGTGTGAATGGGGAGCAGGTGTGTTAAATTTGGTGTTATCACTTTCACTCTTTCATACTGGTCACTGGAAGTTCAACATGACACCTCATGGCAAAGAACTCTCTGAGGATCTGAAAAAAAGAATTGTTGCTCTACATAAAGATGGCCTAGGCTATAAGAAGATTGCCAAGACCCTGAAACTGAGCTGCAGTACGGAGGCCAAGACCATACAGCGGTTTAACAGGACAGGTCCCACTCAGAACAGGCCTCACCATGCTTGACCAAAGAAGTTGTGTGCACATGCTCAGCGTCATATCCAGAGGTTGTCTTTGGGAAATAGACGTATGAGTGCTGCCAGCATTGCTGCAGAGGTTGAAGGGGTGGGGGTTCAGCCTGTCAGTGCTCAGACCATACGCCTCTCCCATAAGTGAAAATGTCCTAACTGGGTCCAAAGTGTCAATATTTTGTATGGCCATCATTATTTTCCAGCACTGCCTTAACCCTCTTGGGCATGGAGTTCACCAGAGCTTCACAGGTTGCCACTGGAGTCCTCTTCCACTCCTCCATGACGACCTCTTCCTGTTGTCCTCCTCCGTTTGTAAGTCAGATGTTTGTAGCTAGGGGGCCGTCTGTAGTGTGATATTGTTATAAGCTAGTGATAACAGTTGACACCCCAGTGGGTCTATTCAGGGCTGCTGTCAGAAATCATGGGGCCCCATACAACCTACCTGACAAGCCCCCCCCCCCCCAGCCAGAAATGGCTAAGGGCATAGATTTATCAGTCCCTTTCTTTGCAGCCTCAATTGCAAAGATGAATGAATAGGACTAGCAAGCACTCTGAAGCTTCTAGCTTATTCACAGACTGAAGCAGAGCAAACACAGTTTACTATGCTTCAGGGATGAATGGACACAGGAGTGACTGGTACTGATCACTCACTGTGTTCTTTTAGGAAAGGAAGGGGCCAATAAATTATATATTTACCGGCCCCTTCCCTTGCTCACCATCCTGAAAGTTCCCCTTGTGTGCCTGCAGCAGCTGCCAGCAGGAGAGGAGGGAAGCCGGAAGCGCTGTGGGGAAAGGGGCACATGGGGGCCTAGACAGCAGATTGAAGGAGTGCATGTGCTAGAAAAACTCCCCTGCAGTTCAACCAGAGGGAGAAGCTGACAGAGTTGCAGGGGAAGGCAGAAGAGGATTGGTGTCTGCAATAAGACAGTGTAGCCAGCCCTCCTGCTCAGCAGGTGCCTGGGCCCCCCTTTGAACTGATGGGGCCCGAGCCCAGTACAGGAGGGCTGGCTGTACTGCCTTATCAGCGGCCCTGGGTCTATTATCACTCTGTGTGAAAAACGTGTCCACCCATCGCCAACCTACATCCACAAGCAGTGCGCACTCACCGCTGTATATGCTGCCTGAAACTGTGCCACAATAAAGGTGGTGTGGATTGTAGTTGCAGGCATCGATCAACGGTCACTGTAAACTCAAGGCCAAGACAGGGGTGAACTGATGATACAAAGCCCTAGGTGTTTGATGAAATATAAATGGAGTATTGCCCCTGGGTGGGAAGAAGTAGGAAGAGTTTACAGTGACCGCTGATTGATGCCTGCAACTGCCATCCACACCACCTTGATTGCTGCAGTTTCTAGCAGCATACACAGCAGTGAGTACACACTGCAGGTGGGTGGAGGTTGGCGATGGGTGGACACATTTTTCACACACAATGATAATAGATCCATTGGGGTGTCAACTGTTAACACTAGTTCATAACAATATCGCACTGTTTTTTTTCCATAAGATCTCTGGAGTATAGGACTTCAGGGTGGAGATATAAGCCTTTCCAGGATTGGCGTTGCACATGTGTGTTTGCTGCACTTAAAGTAGAACTAAAGGCAAACATTTTTTTTTTTTACATTTTGGATAGAGTAAGGAAGGGTCATAACCCCTTTCCGATTTTTTTTTTTACCATCTGTGCCCCATTGCGGAAATTTTTCTTCCCATCCTTTCCCATAGCCAAACAGGAAGTGAGAGGAAATCCCTGTAAATTAAGGGAATTCCTTTGGGGACCCCCAGGTGACCACATTGGAATATTTCCCTTCTATTACTTTTCTGGTGACAACCCAAAATGTGGGATCTTCTTTTACTTTCACTTTCAATGATAATGGTAAACAGCAAGGGTGGCCTGTGCATTGTGGGCGCATGGGCGCCGCCCACCTATCCCTGCCACCGCCGCCCCTATCCATGCACCTGGTACCTTTCAGGACGCTGGGCGCATGAATTACAATTGTGGGGATAGGTGGGGGTGTGTGTCTTTTGAAGCACAGATTAGAGTCAGAGGCTCTAATAGGTTTCAAAATAGGGTGGGCTTGGAGCGCAGAGCATTGCGTCCGGAGCCCACCCAGGTGTGGTGCAACAGCGAATGAATATTCGCTGTTGCAACACTGATCCTCCCCCCCGCCAATTAAGAAGCAGGTCTGATACAGGCGATCCTATTGAACGCCTAGGACAGTGGTTCCCAACTCCTGTCCTCGGGACCCACTAACAGGCCAGATTTTCAGTATTATCTTGGGGAGATGCAGACTAGAATACTGCAATCACTGAGCAGCAAATGATATCACCTGTGATGTATTTCAATTATCTTGCAAACCTGGCCTGTTAGTGGGTCCCGAGGACCGGAGTTGAGAACCACTGGCCTAGGAGGAGAAGCTGGAAGCCGCCATGGAGGAGTCTCGGCAGGACAGGAGAGGACTCGGAGCAGATGCACCACGCTGCCCGCCACCCTCCATGACGGGGTAAGTGCAGGGCCTATCGGCACACAGCGGGGGAGGTGGTTGTTTGATGCCCCCCCACAAAAACCCCCCAGCTGCCACCGGTAAACAGGAAAAATAGAGAGGGTGAATCTCCCTAACGGGGGCACAGACAGCAATAAAAACTGACAGGGTGCTAATCTCCCTCACGCTATGCAAAACAAACAAAAAAAGTTTTTCTTTCAGTTATACTTTAATGGAGCAGCCAGGATTTCCACTGAGTCTAAAATCCCAGCTAAAACATAGGAAGAGTATCCAATTTTTATGTTACACTTTGTATCATTTTTGGATGAGCGGAATATTATTGCCCCCTTCTTCCTGCTGGTAACCAGCATTGGTGCATATGACGTCATTTGTTCATGGACTGCACTAGATGAACTTTTTATCATTTTTCATCATTCTAATGCCCTTGCGGTATTGGATTGGATTGCATAGAGCTGCATGTCATGTTTAGGGTTTAGATCTGACAATTCCTCCACTACAGAGAAGAAACAACTTGGATCTGTGTCAGCTCTCCTATAGGCGGACTGATGCAGTCGGAGATTTGACACAGCGATCGCCTGCTGTCCTCGGTTAATGACGTTGCCAGTGTGTGCGGCACAAGAAACGTCCAATCGGTGGCGGCGGGAGGCGGGACAAGTTTGGAAGAGATCCCGGATGGCGGAGGACTGTGAGAGGCCAGACGGTAGTGTGACAGTTACCTGCAGAATAGGTAAGAGCGCCTGTAGTGTGCATGGGCCTCTCCTATACGGTGTGCTGCCTTACCGGCCTTTACTGCCACTCAGGAAGAGCCCACAGGTGTAAATGAAGGCCCTGGTACGCCAGCCATCAGGGCTCTACTATATCAGCGCCAGTCATTCAATGAGCTCTATAATAAAGCTAAGAATTCATGGTGAGAAAAGAGGCCGCCTGATGGAAGTGACTGGCACACCCGCCACCTGTATTGTCAGCATGTGGAACAAGCTGGGGATACCTCTGCCTTTGTAGTAACTTCATATAATCTTTTAGTATTAACCACAGACCAGGCCTTTTTCTGACACTTATTGATTATAAGAAAAAAATCCGTATTTTTTGCTAGAAAATGACTTGGATCCCCCAAACATTATATCCTTTTTTTTTCTTTAGCAGAGACCTTAGGGAATAAAATGGCGTTAGTAACAATTTATTATGTCACTCGGTTTTTGTACAGCGGTTTTTCAAACACATTTTTTTTGGAAAAAAATACACTTTAATACCCACTTCAGCCCCGGAAGGATTTCCCACGTTAGGACCAGAGCACTTTTTGTGATTCGGCGCTGCGTCGCTTTAACTGACAATTGCGCGGTCGTGCAACGTTGTACCCAAACAAAATTTGCGTCCCTTTTTTTCCCACAAGTAGAGCTTTCTTTTGGTGGTATTTGATCAGCGCTGCGTCATTTCTGATCGCCGCTATAAACAAAAGAAGAGCGACAATTTTGCAAAAAAACCCAAATTTCTTACTTTTTGCTAAAATACAAATCCAAAAAAAATGTAAAAAAAACATTTTTTTTTCCATCTGTTTTGGCCGATTTATATTCTTCCTCATATTTTTGGTAAAAAAAAATCACATTCGGCGTTTATTGATTGGTTTGCGCAAAAGTTGGCGCGTTTATGGACGGAGAATTAATTTCTGGGGTTTTTATTTATTACTAGTAATGGCGGCGATCTGCGATTTTTAGTGGTACTGCGATATTGCAGCGGACATGTCGGACCATTTTGACACTTTTTTTGGGAACATTGGCATTTATACAGCGATCAGTGCTATAAAAATGCACTGATTACTGTGTGAATGCCATTGGCAGTGAAGGGGTTAACCTGCAGGGGGCGCTCTAAGGGTTAACTGTGTTCCCTGGCCGTGTTCTAACTGTATGGGGGCTGCCCTGGCTGGGAGAAGGGGATGATCACGGCTTCTATATACAGGAAGCCTGTGATCACCGCCCTTCCCTCTCTATGAGAATGGAGATCCGTGTTTACATACATGCTGATCAGCATCCTGGAGCCCAGGACAATTCAGCTTTCCCTTCAACACTGGACCCTCCTGCTCTGAGGACTGCCAGTCAGGGTTCAAGTTGACACCACCAAGGCAGTGGTGTATATAAATCACCAAGACAGCACCTGGAGTTTGACCACACTCAAAGAAGCAGAGCTCATTCTGACTTGGACAGAACTTTATGCTCTAGAGGAGGGGTTTTATCCTTCTTCAGTCAGGATTGGATTAGAAGTGACTGCATGGACACTATTACATGTCAAAGTTTGACATGTGGGTAGAAGTGAGTGCACGGATCTTAACGCAGTGCACACTTTGACATTCAATTGTGTCCCTTCAGCCGCTGCATGTGCATCCACTTTTAAGGGCTTCTGTGGGCTGCCTGCATGCAGCTCCAGGGCAGATGCACCAAAAAAAATGCCGCTCCTGTCTCTTTAATGTGCAATTAGCAGCATGGTGCTTTTGCTTTTTAAATTATCCCTCTGTATCCCCTAAAATATCTGTTTGATAATGCCAGGTCATGACTTCCTCCCTGAGTGCTGACTTCCCTTGTATATTGCTTATCTTGAGAGCCCCGTGGTCTATGCAGGCTATGTCATTCCCAGCTCTCCTATCTCCTGTGTGCCTGTCTTCAACTCCCCCCTCCCTCTTCCTTTTGTAGCTTCTCCTCTCTGCTCTCATAATTAACTCTAAAAGCTCCTGTTTCCTCTGTATTAGAAGAATAGGTTCCCTGTGTCAGTGTTATATCAGAAATATTCTTATCTATATAGATAACACAGCATGGGTCTGTCTCTCCAGCTGGTGTCAGCAGCAGTGCTCAGCCCCTCCCTTAGGAATTCTGAGCTGAGAGAGAAAAGCTGAAAAACGACAACTGATCCTGGTAAGAAGGTGTGTTATCTATACAGAGAATTATATATATATATATATATATATATATATATATATATGTTATAACACAGACAAAGGGCAACTTTTTGTTATAATACAGAGCTGATGGGTACTTTTTATAAAGTGGCTTAACAAACACTTTAAAGCGGAGTTCCACCCAAAAGTGGAACTTCCGCTGATTGGACCCCCCCCCCCTTCAGGTGTCACATTTGCCACCTTTTGGGGGGAGGGGGAAGAGGACACCTGTCTTTAGACATCCGAGAGCTCGGACCGGCAGCTGCGGTCGCTGACGTCAGCAGCCCGGCTCCCTCCTCGCTCTGCATGCGCAGTAGGGTGCCCGGCGTGAAGCTGTAATGCTACACGTCCGGGTTTCCTTACCCGCAATGGATGCGGCTGCACCCGACCTGAATATTGGCGGTGGGTGCCGATATCGCTGGACTCCAGGACAGGTAAGTATCCTATTATTAAAAGTTAGCAGCTACAGTATGTGTAGCTGCTGACTTTTTATTTCTTTAGTTCTGGGCTGACCTCCGCTTTAAATGTTTCTGGAGTTTCGTATTCAAATGTATATATCTGCTGCTTAGCGCCAATTATTTAGAACAAAAATGTAAGGCTTTAGAACTAGCACGTCCTTGGCTTTCAGTGGTGATATCTTCAGATATCGTTTTTTTTTCAGCCGGCGATTCTGAAGAGGATAAAAGTGGTCTTAGCGGCGGATTCGCCGCAAGATCACTTTTATCAGCGGCAGGAGAGGTGCTCCCCCCTCCCGCCGCTTTCCAGTCATCTCCGCCGCTTACCGGACCGGCCGGCAGCGGCGGAGATGATCCGATCCGTCCCCCCCAGTGTCCGTGAGCCGAGTGAGCGGCTTCAGCCGCTCACACGGCTCCATAGTACGGCAGGGCGGAAATGACGTCAGAAGTGACGTCCACCCAACAGTCTTAAAGGGACCGTTTTTTTTTTTTCTTCTGTCATTTTTTTCAATTTTTTTTTTTTTTTTTGCATTTTAATGTAAATATGAGGTCTGAGGACTTTTTGACCCCAGATCTCATATTTAAGAGGACCTGTCATGCTTTTTTCTATTACAAGGAATGTTTACATTTCTTGTAATAGGAATAAAAGTGATCATTTTTCTTTTTTAAAAAAGAACAATGTAAAAATAAAAAGTAAAAAGCAAAATAAATAATTAAAAAAAAAAAAAAATTTAAAGCGCCCTGTCCCCGCGAGCTCGTGTGCAGAAGCGAACGCATACGTAAGTCCCGCCCACATAGGAAAACGGTGTGCAAACCACACACGTGAGGTATTTTATAGTAGTGGCGCGGTATTAATTAGTATTTTAAATGGAGATTTTTAAGTTGCAAAGTGTGTCGCCATTCCGCGAGCGGACACAATTTTGAAGCATGATGCGTTGGGTATCATTTTACTCGGCGTAACATTATCTTTCACAATATGGAAAAAAAATGGCCTAACTTTACTGTTTTCTTATTTTTTAACTAAAAAAACGGAATTTATTTTAAAAAAATCACGCTTGGAAGACCACTGCGCAAATACGGCGTGACATAAAATTTTGCAATGACCGCCATTTTATTCTCTAGGGTGTTTGAAAAAAAACAATATATAATGTTTGGGGGTTCTACGTAATTTTACAGCAAAAAAAACTGTTATTAACTCATAACCACCGAACCCAAAAAACAGGCTTGGTTGGTAAGTGGTTAAGTATAACCTGTCTATTCAAATTTTTGTATATTCAATTTCTTTTAACTTATAACCACTTGAAAATAAATGTAGCCAACAAAACCCCACATTGGTTAAACCTTCAGATGTGTATACAAAACCTCGTAATAAACATGAAGTCAGTTTAGAGCTGACTAGCTGTGTACAGTTATCCAATATATCTGCATCCCCTTTAGCCATCCTGGTAATGTCAGTAAAAGTCCATAACAAAACAAATCGCCTGTGTGCAAAGACATATTCTTGTAGTGGGACAGTAACTCATTGAATAGGCTTAGCAAGCATGGGGGAACGATAGCTTCCATCAGATATCCTAAGATAAACAGATTTCTCATTCTGTGAAAGTTTATAGGAAAGAATCTCTAAAATTGTAGCCAATACTGTAATCTAGAGTTGTACGGTCAATTATTTTTAAATGTGAGATTCGGAAACTTTTCAGAAATGTCTCTTAACAAGATAATTTAGTATATATTAAAATTGTAACTTATTCTTAGCCAGTGAAATGGCTAATCCCAGTGTTAGGCACCAAGCGTTTTGTTAGAAACATAGTAGGGTCTATCAGCAATGTGTAGTATGGCAGATGTGCAAAGACAAGTGCAGGATCTCTGCTCTGGGGCTGGCAGCACACCACAGGGCATTATCCAGTGTTAAGAAGGGACAGAACATATGGCTGGAAGATAATATCTGCAAGTCGCACAGTTATAAAACCAAGAAGAAATGTAATGTATATAGGTCACATATTCCACATGGGCAGCAAATGCTGAACAGACAGACCTTACAATAACTCATAAAATATTCCCCCAACCTATTCCCTATCCTTTCAACATTCAAACATAAGATACCTATCTGGTCTAAACTCACCTTCATTTTGCTTGGAACGCATATTCGAAGAATGAAACTCCCCGATTACCTTATTTCTTTGGCACTCTAAGACCCCCAGGTTTTCCTTTTCCACATTACAACTTCCAACATGCATGGGTGGTTTGGCACTCCCACTTCTCCAAAAATATTACTACACCCCATAGCTGGTGTACGTCTATTGGTGGCTATTTCCTCAACTAAATAATGCAGCCACGGGGCCAATGGTAATCTTGTCCTACAAAACTAATTCACAGGCAAACCCTTCACACCAATGAGAGTACCTCCATATTGTTTAGGTCTCTTAACATTTATAAATCATGCCTATAGATTAAAGCAGTTTGACCAAATCTATGGCAAAACCCGAATCTTGAAATCTTTTTGATGGTTCCACATGGTCGTTAGTGTGCTAATGTGGGGCATAAATATGTACAGTTGTACTCATAAGTTTACATGCCCTGGCAGAATTTATGATTTCTTGGCCATTTTTCAGATAATTTGAATGATAACACAAAAACTTTTCTTTCACCCATGGTTAGTGTTTGGCTGAAGTCATTTATTATCATTCAACTGTGTTTATGCTTTTTAAATCATAATGACAACAGAAACTACCCAAATGACCCTGATCAAAAGTTTACATACCCCAGTTCTTAAAGCGGAGTTCCACCCAAAAGTGGAACTTCCGCTGGTTGGATTCCTCCCCCCCTCAGGTGTCACATTTGGCACCTTTGGGGGGGAAGGGGGAAGAGGACACCTGTCTTTAGACAGGTGTCCTTTTCCACACATCCAGGAGCTCTGACGTCAGCAGCCCGGCTCCCTACCTCCCTGCTCGCTCTGCTTCTGGCCGCCTGGCAAATAGCAGAGCATCGCGCATGCACATGTAAGGTGCCCGACGTGAAGCGTCCGGGTTCCCTTACCCGCGATGGAGGCGGCTGCACCCGTCCCCCGATCCGAAGATCAGCGGTGGGTGCCGACATCGCTGGACTCCAGGACAGGTAAGTGTCCTATTATTAAAAGTCAGCAGCTACTGTATGTGTAGCTGCTGACTTTTAATTTTTTTGTTTTACCTCGGACCACCACTTTAATACCGTGTATTGCCCCATCAATGACAGCTTGAAGTCTTTTGTGGTATTTGCGGATGAGGCTCTTTTGTCTTCTCAGCTGCCCATTCCTCTTGGCAAAAAGCCTCCAGTTCCTGGAAATTCTTGGGCTGTCTTGCATGAGCTGCACGTTTTGAGATGTCCCCAGAGTAGCTCAAGGATATTGAGGTCAGGAGACTGAGATGGCCACTCCAGAACCTTCACTTTATTCTGCTGTAGCCAATGACAGGTTGACTTGGCCTTGTGTTTTGGATCATTGTCATGTTGGAATGTCCAAGCACGTCCCGTGTGCAGTTTCCTGGCTGATGAATGCAAATGTTCCTCCAGTATTTTTTGATAGCATACTGCATTCATCTTGCCATAAAGTTTGACCAAATTTCCTGTGCCTTTTGTAGCTCACACATCCACAAAACATCAGCGATCTACCTCTGTGTTTCACAGTAGGAATGGTGTACCTTTCATCATAGGCCTTGTTGACTCCTCTGGTTGTGGCCAAAAAGCTCAATTTTGGTCTCATCACTCCAAATGACTTTGTGCCAGAAGGTTTGAGGCTTGTCTCTGTGCTGTTTGGCGTATTGTAAGCTGGATACTTTGTGGCATTTGCATAGTAAAGGCTTTCTTCCGGCGACTCGACCAGGCAGCCCATCTTTCTTCAAATGCCTCTTTATTGTGCATCTTGAAACAGCCACACCACCTGTTTTCAGAGAGTCCTGTATTTCATCCGAAGTTATTTGTGGGTTTTTATTTGCATCCCAAACAATTTTCCTGGCAGTTGTGGCTGAAATTTTAGTTGGTCTACCTGACCTTGGTTTGGTTTCAACAGAACCCCTCATTTTCCACTTCTTGATTATAGTTTGGATACTGCTGATTGGCATTCTCAATTACTTGGATATCTTTTTATATCCCTTACTGTTTTATACAGTTCAACTACCTTTTCCCGCAGATGCATTGAAAATTCTTTTGCTTTTCCCATGACTCAGAATCCAGAAACGTCAGTGCAGCACTGGATGGAAGATGCAAGGGTCTGTCAGGAGTCTAGAAACTCGTTGACCTTTTATATACACACACACACACAGATTACAAGCAAACAGATCACAGGTGAGGATGGTTACCTTTAATAGCCATTCAAACCCCTTTGTGTCAACTTGGGTGCATGTTATCAGGCCAAAATCACAAGGGTATTTAAGCTTTTGATCGGGGTCATTTGGGTAGTTTCTGTTGTCGTCATGATTTAAAAAGAGTAAACACAGTTGATTGATAATAAATGGCCTCAGCCAAACACTAACCATGAGTGAAAGAAATGTTTTTTTGTGTTATTCATATTCTCTAAAAAAAAAAAAAATGGCCAAGAAATCATAAATTCTGCCAGGGTATGTAAGCTTATGAGCACAACTGTATACTAGACCTGATTCTGCGAGATTTTTCTACTTTAACAGTTAAATCCGTTTGAGATAGACTTCAATTAAGATATTTTCATAGAGCCTACTTTACCCCCCACCAAACCCTTTAAAAAGGACAAACATGCCTCTTAAGTTAGACCATTTTGCTTATGGGGTTTTCATTTGTCTCCCATAACTTTCTCATCACAAATACATCTAATCCAAACGTGTATTTTCAGTTTCCTTGATGAAATGAGCGCTACCAAAGAAGAAAAACGCATTTACTACTTACTTTTTTTAAGCCCGGAAAACTATAATAATATATTGGACATCTACTGAGGTATTGAATATCAATGCAAGGTAAATGCACAATCCGTCCATATCCATTGATAGAAAATAGAGGTGCGAAAAGTCCAGCGATCAATTCCAACATGATCGCATGAGTAGAGATAGATGACAGGCAATAGGTCTCCATGATGTGAGATCCAAAGAAACACTCTGATATCTGTGTGCAAACTACCACCTGCTAAATGGGCTGCTTACCAGAGGAAGTAGACCCCTTAATTACAGGAGGCTCACAGGGCGTTCGGATTTAAAACCCAGCCGAAGTATATAGGGACACTCCAGGAGCTGTTCACTTGTTCACAGATGCACTCCCCATGTTAAAAACAGCCATCCATAGCGTAAAACCGTATTAAATTTTATTAAAATATAAAGTTGCACTTTCAGAAGCTTAAAATAACTGTGCAGACAAAGGTTTTCCCATGGCGTCAGCTTGTGACGAAACGTGTAGGGTGAGAGACGCATTGACGCTACCCTCGTGTGCGGAAGTTCTGGTGGACGGGTGCACGAACGCTGGCTAGAGAAATTTCGGATCCTTTATCTGCACCATTATTTTAAGCTTCTGTAAATGCAATACTTTATATTTTAATAAAATTTAATACAATTTTACGCTATGAATTTCTTTCTGTTTTTAACATGGGAAGTGCATCTGTGAACGAGCGAACGGCTCCTGGAGTGTCCCTATATACCTTGGCTGGGTTTTAAAGCCGAACGCCCTGCGGACCTCCTGTATTTAATGGGTCTACTTCCTCTGGTAAGCAGCCCATTTAGCAGGTGGTGGTTTGCACTCAGATATCAGTGTTTCTTTGGATCTCACATCGTGGTGACCTATGGCCAGTCTGCTATATCTACTCATGGGATCACATTGGAATTGATCGCTGGACTTTTCGCATCTCTTCTTTTCCATCAATGGATATGGACTGATTGTGCATTTACCTTGCATTGTATATGGACTAGCGCAGCCTTTAAAATTTAAAGTTGATATATGCTGTGAGTGCCTCCATAGTGTGGTTGACGCTGTCCCATTTCATATGTACACTATCTAAACATCATATATCTGTATAGTTCACATTGGATAGCGCAGTTTTCCTGGTTTTAATTTCTTGAATATCAATGCCTGGAAACAAGTGAATGGGGTTTCACAAACATTTTTATTAAAGTTTTTTTTCAAAGTTCACAGAGAAAAAATTGTAGAAGCAGGACACATACGGGTTGATTTACCAAAACTGGAGATTGCAAAGTCTGGTGCAGCTCTGTATAGAAACCAATCAGCTTCCAGTTTTTTTTGTCCAAAGCTTTACTGAACAAGCTGAAGTTAGAAGCTGGTTGGCTACCATGCACAGGTGCACCAGATTCTGAGTGCTCCAGTTTTACTAAATCAACACCATAGTGCAAAGAATGACTGAATGCATTTGGTGAAAGCCACCTTGGTAGGGCCAGTTAAACAGACAACATTGCAAACGAATGTAAAGAAAGATAAGAAAACAAAATAAGCCAGATCGAAGGGAGCAATGGTAAGGATGGGGGGTATACGTTTCCACGGGGCCCATGTCATAGTGGGAAGACCTATAATGGTTGCAGAAGACATGAGGGCATCTCGATGGTTCAAGCAGCTAGGGATCCAAAATAGGTGGGAGAAATGTATCTATTCACGGCTGCCAGATTTTGGTATAGTTGGGAATACAATAATGTAAGGTAGTGTCAGTCTTGCCATTGATCATACCACACCAGAGTCCCCCCGTCCCCCCCCACCGATGACCTTGCCTCCTACTCATGGAATTGTAGGTCTGCACCCTGTTGTGGGCCACCCAATTTGTGAGATGGTGACCTTGGGTGACAGCGACCCATGCTGCACATTATACTAGGATCCTGGCAATGGCTGTTAACTATATTGATGTGGTCCCTGGGGGGTACCCACTGTCCCCCACACTCCCTGTCATTGCTGTTCCAGGAGCTCCTTGACTTTTGCAGGGTGTGGGGGTACATGATTCCTGGTCAAGTTTGACCCTTCATTGATGGGGGAGTTGCCTTATTTGTTTTGGGGTTGCCCACGTATAGCTCCTGGGTGACTTTGGCCCCTAGCCCCTACTTCGGGTTAGGAGAGCTTTTGATGCAGTTTGAATGTTTTTACCTTTGCAAGTTAAGCTCTCTATTCCGTAATCTTAGCTTATGCTTCTTATTTAGCAAATGTCATAGGTGCATATCTACAGTGGTATTGGACTCCTTGTTCGTCTTGGGGGGCCCCCATTCTTTTGGTGGCGCCCGTAGGCGACCGAGGGGCCCTTTCCTTCACATATCGGTTTACTTTTTATTTTTCCTTACTGTTCATAGTATTTTTTTTTTTTTTTTTTTTTAGTACCTTTAAGGCTACTACATAGTATGTTTGGTTCTGTGCTAATGATATTCTTATTGATTGTTATACAGCGAGTGGTTCCAACCACTGCTCCCCTTTTGTATTGGCACTTGGCTAAGGTGTCAGTCTTGGCCACCTTCCGACCACTGAGTGGGCCTATTTTGTCCCACAAACTGTTGCGTTTATGCGTTTTTTGCTTATTGTGCTCAAAATGCTCTTTGGCCTCTTCCCATTTTACAGCCAACCTTCTCCTTTTATCTTTCTCTTTTTTCTCTCTTTCCTTGGTTCATGGGGAGGACGGATAGGGTATATACTACATATTTTTCTAAGAGACAATGACGCTAAATTGGTTGTCCCTGATTGTTCAGGGTATGAATTCTCCCCAAAAAAGAATAAAGGTCTTTAAATATCTTAAAAAGCAATAGGTTGATATAGCCTGCATGCAGGAAACCCACTTTTCATCCTCTTCCTATCCTAAATATTTTGATGCCACGTATCCCCAATAGTTTTTAGCTAATGGACCAACTAAACAGAGAGGAGTGCTTATCGCTCTATGCAAATCCATCTCTTTTAGTTGCAGTAAACAGATTGCAGACCCAAACTGTAGGTACCTCTTCTTTTTTTTTTTTCTATAGAAGGCACCCTTTAGGATACTGAGGTTACTATTCTGACATATGCCTCGAATGTTAACCCAGGGCCCTTTTTGTCCCATATCTGCAATTTATTAAAATCCCAGGAGGGGTACTCTCCTTTTGGCGGGGGACTCCAATGTGTCGTTAAGCCCCACTCTTGATAAATATCCCTCGGAACGCAAAGCCCCCTCCCCAGATGCCAAATAATTCTTGCATTCTTTGCATAGTCATGACCTGGTAGATGTCTGGAGGGAGCTCCATCCCTTGGGAAGAAATTACACCCATTATTCCCATCCTCACCATTCGCACTCTAGAATCGACCACATGTTTGTACAATGGAAACATCTCCCATTAGTATTGTCTGCCTCTATTCTGGCTGCGCCATGGTCGGACCATGATCCAGTCTTGGTGGTTTGCCATTCCCTGCTCTGTAAGCCTCAGTACTCTCCCTGGATTATGAACGGCTCCCTCTTGTCCTTTAAAGACATTCTGGCTGATATTCGTCAAGCTTCGGTGGACTACTTTCGCCTTAATACACAGTCGGTTTCTTCTCCCGTCACCCTATGGGAAGCATATAAAGCGGTCCTCGGGGGCCAGCTTATACAACTGGCGACGAAAAGGGAAAGAATATTAGCTCGGTGTACCCTGGAATTGTGCTTAGAGTCAGCATGGCAAACTTTCAAACAATCCCCCACACTGGCTAATCGTAAATTATTAGACCAGGCCCGCACCAAACTAGATCTATGTTTAACCGAAGAGGCAGAGAAAACATTGCTCTAGGCTAGACCGAAATGGTATGCCGGAGCGAACAAACCTAACAAGATGTTGGCCAATAGGTTGCGCACTTTCACTACAAAATACCCCCCTACTTTACACACTCTGCATAATATTCTTACAGGTAACCCCATGCGAGTTAGTTCAACTATATACAGCGCCAGACCAGCCCCCTGCTCAGGGCCTGGACTCCTTTTTGAACGGTTTAACGCTCCCCACTTTAGCCGAAACTCACGCCTCCTTAATGGACAAGGATATACAGGTATCCGAAGTATTACAGTGTATTAAGGAACTTGAAAGTGAGCAAAAGACCGGGCACAGACGGCTTTATGGCGCTATATTATAGGAAACTGTCTGATGTTCTGGCTCCCCAGCTTTTACTCCAAACCTCTTGTCTGACAACATAATGATGATCCCAAAGCCCGATCGTGATCACTCTTCCTGGTCTAATTTTAGGCCGATCTCACTCATAAATATAGATATGAAAATACTGACCAAAATTTTGGCCAGTTGCCTAAACTCTTTTTTACCAAGATTGATTTAAAAGGACCAGGTAGGGTTCATCCCACTCAGGCAAGCGGGGGATGTGATCAGGTGTCTACTTAAAATTCAACACATAGCTCATAATAGATCCTTAGCTACTATGTTTTTGTCGCTCGACGTCAATAAGGCCTTCGACACCCTGTCCTGGCCTTACCTGTTTCAGGTCCTTCGTCACTATGGCTTCGGTACTTCATTCCTAAGTTGGATCTTGCGCATTATATGCTTCCCCTCAGGCGAAAGTTAAATATTACGGCTTTGAGTCACCCCCCCTTCCCCATCAGGAGGGGGACAAGGCAGGGATGCCCACTGTCCCCACTGTTCATATTGGCGCTTGAACCCCTGGCAGAGGCGATTTGGTCTCACCCGGACATAACGAGAGTTGAAGTTGCAGGTACTTCCCATAAGATTTCACTTTTTTGCGGACAATCTTTTGATGTCCCTAACTAACCCCAGAATTACCCTTCCTAATTTGTTTTCCCTTCTAGACACCGTTGCATTATTTTCAGGCCTTTCTGTTAACCCGGCTAAGTCAAAGGCTATGTTGCTCAATCTTCCTCCCTTAGAATTGGAAACTCTAAAAAGCACCTACTCATTCCAGTGGTCATCCTCGCTGCCCTACTTGGGAATAAGACTCACCCCAACCTATGCTGGGCTCTATCAAGCTAACTTCCATCCTTTGTTTCGGAAACTTTCAGATCTTCTATCCTCCTGGTCTCACCTTCCAATGTCCTGGTTCAGCAGGATAGTCGCGATCCGCATGACTTACCTGCCGAAATTGCTCTACTTTTTCCGTGTCCTACCGGTCTCGATCCCTTCCCATATCCTTTGCATACACCAATGTAAAATTTTGAAATTTGTCTGGGGTTCCACCAGACCCAGAATTAATGAGCAAGTATTGTACACTCGTAGGATTAACGGTGGTCTCTCGGTCCCCAACTTGCAAGCTTATTGTATAGCAGCGAATATAGCCCCACTCTCTCATCTTCATGAGACACACCAAATGCCGTTATGGGCCACCATACATCTGGTGGAATCCTACTCAATCCCAACCCCCTCTCTGCTATGGCTCCCCTGGGAACATCGCCCTAATAAGATCCTCCCATGCTTGGCACACTGCCCCTTTCTCCCCCCCCCCCCCCCGGGCCGTGATAATCCACAACAATTCACATGGTGGATTGACAATGGTTTTGTAGACCTTCACTCTTTCTTCACCCCAACTAGAATTCTCACGTTCGATACCCTACGATACCTTTTGGTTTCCCCCATCTTCTGCCATTTTTCTATGAGCTCTTATTCTGATCACAATATGTGAGTATTTTTAATCCATTCGTTTCTACAATAAATTAGTTTAAACGGTATCACACGATTGTGGATTTTTCTCTTTATTCAAAATCTACTTGTCTGAGCACCGGATCATTTCTGGACGTGGGAACGAGAGTCGGAAGTGTACTTCTTCCTATCAGTGCCTGCCCTGGTTTAAAAGTACCCCCTTCAGGAGGATTGGACCACAGGGACGGAGAACCATTACCCCGGAGCCATCGGAGGCATCCCCAGGATAGGTTCCTTTTACCCCCAGATGATCGGATGACCAACAGTCCATTTGAAGTATACCAAAAACCTGCGTTTATCCTATCAGGATCTGGTAAGCCTGCATCCATTGTCTTTTACCATCCTTGAAGTCTTTTGGTGACTCCTGTCACAAATTGAGCCACCTCTCTATCAGTGAAAGACTTTTTATCAGTCGTTGCTTTTAATATTGGCGCTGCATATGAGTTTCTGATACCCTACGCTTCTCACATGATATCCCCCTCCGAGAACATTATAGCTACCTACAGATTAGACAATTTCTTCAACAACACATTAAGTCCAGGCACATACCTTTATACCTTGACCCCTTTTGAGAGTATTTGTAGATCTAGATCTCAATCTTCCGTTTTAATCTCTTTAATTTATGCAGCAATTATCTCCTCCAAAAAAACACCCCTGAGACCCTATCCTCTACAGTGGGAAGCAGAGTTTGGGAGGCAGCTGGACCCGGAGGACTGGCAGGCTATGACTATAGCAATTTCCAAATGCTCCAAAAATGTTCTAATTTTAGAAAATGCATACAAGGTACTTTACCGGTGGTATTATATACCCCAGCTAGACTGGCATGTTTTATTCTAGCTTACTCTTCTCTTTGTTTTCGAGGGTGTTCTCAAGAGAGCACTATGCCACACATCTGGTGGACATGTCCGCAGGTATGCAGATTATGGGTCAGAGTATATTCCCTTCTCCGTTACTTATTCCACACCGGTCTGAAAAGGGATCTAAATGAGGCCCTCCTATGTAAACCAATTACAGAATTACTTCGTCCTGAGCATCAGCTTGCAATGCACCTCCTTTACTGCAACCAAAATGAAAACCCCCTACACTCAGCTTTGAGGCCTTCAAAAATCATATGAATGATATCATGATAAATGAAAAATTGACAGCCATCCTGTCTGATACCCACAATAAATTCCTAAGGGTATGGCAGCCCTGGATCGCTTACTGCCAATCTTCCTGTTTTGACACTTTGTTTCTTTCATTTTAATCTGTCCCGCCCCTCACCCCGTGGACTTTTTTTTTTTTTTTTCACATTATAACTTTATTAATGCCCAATGCGGGCAAGGATGGTTCGACATTGGTAGTTCACAGGTAACACAGCGTAGTAAGCGTACATCTTGAAATTTACAGATACAGGCTGTTCAGACCACATACAATATACATAACTTAGATGCAAAAGACAAACCCAGTCAATTGTCAGTGTTAGCCCACTATCGTAACATTTGTCGAGGGGTCTTCCCCGGTACCATATAACCGGTCAGAGGACAGGCCCAAACTATCCGTTAACATTTTCCAGCTCAGTAAAAACAACCTAAAGAGAGAGTGCAGAGAAAGATAAAGAGATGAGAGGAAAAGGAGAGAGAAAAGAGAAGCACCGTAAGCCTAGGAAAGAAAGGAGGAGGAAGAAAAAGGGGAGAGAGGGATGAAGGGGGGGGGAAAGAGAAGAAAGTCACTCCAGGTCGGGCCCGGGCATCCCCTGTGTTCAGGCACGGCCATGCAGAGATGCGGTCAGGGGCCCAAGAGGGCGGTGCCCTCTGAGGACCAAATAAATTGCTTTCAAAGCCCCCATGTTTTGGAGTTTTTCTTCCTTTGAAAGCGTGCAGTGAGAACCAGGTCTTCCATCTTGTTGACATTTTCCACCTTACGCAGCCATTGCGCAACCATCGGTGGGGTCTGTTTCTTCCAGTGAAGAGGGATGCAGGCCTTCGCGGCATTCAATAGGTGTTTTTTTTTGTAGACCCTGGCAGGGACATCATTTACGTGTAGCAAGAAGAAGGCCGGGTCATCGGGAATGGTGTATTCTGTAATTTTCTGTGTTCTCTCCCTAACCGAGAACCAAAAGTGGGTTAATCGTGGGCATGTCCAGAACCACATGGAGTAGATTTCCTCTGTCTTCATGGCATCTCCAGCAAAGCGCAGACGTATCTGGATAGTATTTATGTAGAATATGAGGGGTCAGGTACCATCTATTTAGTAGTTTATAATTTGTTTCCTGGAGTTTCGTAGAGATGGAAAATATGTAGATGTTTTGGATTTGGGCAGGGCTAAATGTGCGTTTCAAGTCCCGTTCCCATTTAGTTAAGGCCGGTGAGTGGGGCGTTTGCGTTGAGGTGTTTAAGAGGCTGTATGTCAAAGACGTCACCCGTTTTCAGTGTCTCTTCGTCTAGGCAGTAGCTCTTGAACGGCGTAAGGGGGCAGTTGTAACCTTATGGGTTAGATAGGGAGCAGAGGAAATGTCGTAGTTGTAGCATGGCCCAGAACGGAAGTTTAAGGGAGCAGGTTTCGCTCCTTAGTCTCTCAAAGGAGAACCAATTTCCGTTGTCCAGGAAATGAAGGGCTCGGGTTTGTTGTCTCGTTTGTAGGGTAGAGTCCAGTGGAGAGTCTACACCCAGGGGAAATTGTGGATTCCCAATGACGGGGAACAAAGGTGAATCTGCAGTGGATAGTAAACACTGCGTGAAAGCCTGAACTCCCACTCGAAGCGTTGTACCTATGAGCGGGTGCGATCTCAGGGATGGCGGTAAATGTTTGTGACACCAGGGGGCTCCCTGTACAGGTATACGGGACTGGGCCTGCTCCAATTGTACCCACAACCAAGTATGAAGATGTCGGCACCAGTCGATTTTCCTGGCGAGGTGTGTTGGTGGACCCATTCTTTCCTCTTCTTTTCCATTCTAGATTCCTTTTCCATTCTCCTGCTTCTCTATTTCTTTCTCTTCCTTCCTCCCCTATTTTTCTTTTTACTTTCTCCCTCAACCCACTACTTTACATTGAAGAAATTACACTTTGCTACAATGTAAAGTAGTGAGTGTACAGCTTCTATAACAGTGTCAATTTGCTGTCCCCTCAAAATAGCTCAACACACAGCCATTAACCACTTGCCGATCGCCGACCGCAGCCTGACGGTGACAAGATGGCACGATATCACAAACCGCTGTCATATGACGGTGGCTGCGAGATCCCGCACTGTGAGCGCACGCCGCCGGAGGCACGCTTGCCCGCTCACTGTGTATCGGGGGGGGGGGGCCAGGGAGCTGGCTACCCACGATGGCCCCCCCGCAGTGAGAGAACATAGGTCCGTGTATGTAAACACAGATCTCCGTTTTGACAGAGGGGGAAGGGCGGTGATCACAGGCTTCCTCTATATGGAAGTTGTGATCACTCCCCTCCCCTTCCCAGCCCACATACAGTGGGAACACAGTTAACCCTTAGAGCGCCCCCTGCAGGTTAACCCCTTCACTGCCAATGGCATTTACACAGTAATCAGTGCATTTTTATAGCACTGATCGCTGTATAAATGCCAATGGTCCCAAAAAAGTGTCAAAATGGTCCGACATGTCCACTGCAATATCGCAGTACCGCTAAAAATTGCAGATCACCTCCATTACTAGTAAAAAATAAAAAAAAATAAAAACCCCAGAAATGAATTCTCATCATCCGTAAACGCGGCAACTTTTGCGCAAACCAATCAAACGCTGATTGCGATTTTTTTTAATTTTTTTTCTTCTTACCAAAAATATGAGGAAGAATACAAATCAGCCAAATCCAATGAAAAAAAAGTTTTTTTTATATTTTTAAAAAAAATCTGATCAGAAATGACGCAAAGGGGATCAAATCCCACCAAAAGAAAGCTCTATTTGTGGGGGAAAAAAAGGACTATATACATAGAAAGTATCAATAAGAGTAATAGAATCAAATAATCATATACATAGGCACAGTCCAGAGAACACAAAGAGCAGCCACCAGGGGGAGCCGAACCAAGCCCCACAACACTGTAAAGGAGACACAAGGGGGAAAGGCGCCTCTAAGTGTAATAACACGCACTTTATTACTGGCAAAAGTAGATGAAAACACTCACAAGGTGTTGATTAAAACAGGCGAAAAGAAATTCCAGTGTGAATGGACATCTCACTACATCCCGAGCAGTGTGACTGGGCAACGCTGATCTGATGAGACCAAGATAAACGTATTCGGTTCAGATGGTGTCAAGCATGTGTGGCGGCAACCAGGCGAGGAGTACAAAGATAAGTGTGTCTTGCCTACAGTCAAACATGGTGGTGCGAGTGTCATCATCTGGGGCTGCATGAGTGCTGCCGGCACTGGGGAGCTACAGTTCATTAAGGGAACCATTAATGTCAACATGTACTGTGACATACTGAAGCACAGCATGATCCCCTCCCTTCAGAGACTGGACCGCAGGGCAGTATTCCAACATAACGACTCCAAACACACCTCCAAGACCACCACTGCCTTGGTAAAGGTGATGGGCTGGCCAAGCATGTCTTCAGACCTAAACCCTATTGAGCAACTGTGGGGCATCCTCAAACAGAAGGTGGAGGAGTGCAAGGTCTCTAACATCCACCAGCTCTGTGATGTCGTCATGGAGGAGTGGAAGAGGACTCCAGTGGCAACCTGTGAAGCTCTGGTGAACTCCATGCCTAAAAGGGCAGTGCTGGAAAATAATGGTGGCCACACAATATATTGACACTTCGGGCCCAATTTGGACATTTTTTTTTTACTTAGGGGTGTACTCACTTTTGTTGTAGTTTAGACATTAATGGCTGTGTGCTGAGTTAATTTGAGGGGACAGCAAATTTACACTGTTATACAAGCTGTACACTCACTACTTTGTAGCAAAGTGTAATTTCTTCAGTGTTGTCACATGAAAAGATATAACAAAATATTTACAAAAATGTGAGGGGTGTACTCACTTTTGTGAGATACTATATTTAGTGCAATTTTTTCATTTTTGTTATGTTGCGGCCCGATGCTACAGTTGTTTAAATTCATTTTTTTTCCTCAATAATCTACACTCAGTACCCTATGATGACAAAATAAAACTAGAATTTTAGTAATGTCTTTGAATTTATTAAAAAGAAAAAAACTGAAATATCACATGTACTTAAGTATTCAGACCCTTTACTCTTTGTTGAAGCACCTTTGGCAGCAATCACAGCCTTGAGTCATTTTGGGTATGACATAACAAGCTTTGCACACCTGAATTGGGGAATTTTCTGTCATTCTTTGCAAATCCTATATGTGCATTAGGATCTCAAGGCCTAATCTGAGAGGAGCTGTATCTACTTCACCTAGTGTTCCCTACCACTCTTGGGACCCTCCTATGTGCCCCATTAAGTTTTATGTTTTGGGTCTAGTCAGCGTAATAGCTTATTCATTTTCTTTGATTCTTTGCAAATCCTCTCAAACCCAGTCGGGTTGGATGGGGACCATTGGTAGACAACCATTTTCAGGTCTCTGGCTGGGCCACTCTAGAACATTCTGAGAGTTGTCCGTAAGCCACTCCTTTTTGTCTTGGCTGTTTGTTTAGGATCATTGTCATGTTGGAAGGTGGACCTTCAGCCCAGTCTGAGTTCCTGAGTGCTGTGGAACAGGTTTTCATTGAGGATATCTCTGTACTTTGCTCCATTGAGCTTTCCTTCAACCCTGACCAGTCTCCCGGCCCATGCTGTTGAAAAACACCTCCACAGCATGATGCCACCACCATGCTTCACTGTTGGGATGGTATTGGGCAGGTGATGAGCGGTGCCTGGTTTTCTTCAGACATAACGTTTAGAATTGAGGCCAAACTTGGTTTCATCAGACCAGAGAATCTCCTTCCTCACAGTCTGAGAGTCCTTCAGGTGCTTTCATGCGTTTTGCACTGAGGAGCCACTCTAGTCCATCTAGCTGCAGTGATGGTTGTCCTCCTGGAACTTTTTCCCATCTCCACACAAGATCTCTGGAGCTCAGTCAGAGTGACCATTGGGTTCTTGGTCACCTCTCTTACTAAGGCCCTTCTCCCCCGACTGCTCAGATTGGCCGGACGACCCGCTCTCGGAGTCCCGGTTATGCCAAACTTGTTCCATTTGAGAATTATCGATACCACTGTGCTACTAGAAACCTTCAGTGCAGCAGAAACTTTTTTGTAGCCTTCCCTAGATCTGTGCCTTGCAATATTTTTGTCTCGGAGCTCTGCAAACAGTTCATTTTGACCTCATGGCTTCTGCTCTGATGCATTGTCAGCTGTGAAGCCTTTTATAGCGAGGTATGTGCCTTTCTAAATCATGTCCAATCAATTTAATTTACCACAGGTGGTACTCCAATCAAGGCATGGAAACATCTCAGCAACAATCAAGAAAAATGGGAGGCATCTGAGCTAAATTTCAAGCGTTTCAAAGGCTCTGAATACTGATGCCAATTTTTCCTTTTTCAAATATTTGCAGGCATTTCACTTTGTCATTATGGGGTACTGAGTGTAGATTATTGAGAAAAAATGAACTTAACCACTTCCAGCCCAAGGACGTCATATGACTTCCTCGTTTTTGAATGGTGATATCTGATATAATTTTTTCCGGCCAGCGATTCTGTGCACCGTAAGAACGATCATATTGGCAGTTCAGCCTCTTGATCGTTCTTGTCTGCGGCGGGAGAGGACACCTCCCTCCCGCCACCCTCCGGTGCTTTTCCGGGCTTGCCCGTGCGATTGACAGCCCAGAGAATTAATCTGTCGCCCCTGGAAGTTGATCAGAGAGATTACTGGTGACCAGATGGTGCCCAGTCATCTCTATGATCCTCGGAGGCCTGGGTGTGATGTTATGATGTCACATCCGGGCCGGCCTCAGTAAAAAAAAAAAAAACAGTGGAGGCAGCTGGAAAGCCCGAGACAGTTCATTTTTTTTTTTTTTTTTTTCTGATCTCGGTCTTTCCAGCCTGGAGGAGAGATGTGGTTTCTTATTGACCCCACATCTCTCCATAAAGAGGACCTGTCACGCACTATTCCTATTACAAGGGATGTTTACATTCCTTGTAACAGGAATAAAAGTATCAAAAATAAAAAAATTAAAGAGAGTGTAAAAAATATAAAAAAATAAAGGTAAAATAAATGTGAGGTATCGCGTTAGTACGCAATTGCAACAGCCGTCGTACAACTGAAGTTGGATGAGTAGACTAGAAAACTTTGGTTGTACAACAAGCATTTGTACGACCATTGTACCGTGTGTACAGAGAAGTTGGTCCAACAAAGCTGTACATGCAAAACACGCATGCTTAGAAGTCAGGAACGCCCAGAAGTGTCAGTTCTGGGAAACCTACGTTCCTAATTCACAAATCACATGCACCTGAAC
>BLSH010333012.1:805869-829638 GCA_018402905.1 Glandirana rugosa | reverse complement strand
ACGGTGACTATGGGGGGGTGGGTGTGGTGGTGGTGACGACGGTGGCTATGGGGGGCGGCTGTGGTGGTGGTGGTGACGTTGATTATGGGGGAGTGGCAGCAGTGTGGGTGTGGGGTATTGGTGGTGGTGTGGGGGTATTAGTTGCAGTGGTGGTGGTGGTGTCGGCGGGGGGTATCGGTGGCAGCAGTGGTGGTGGTGTGGGTGGGGGGGTATCAGTGGCAGTGGTGTCGATGAGGGATAACAGTGGCAGCAGTGTGGGGTATTGGTGGTGGTGTGGGGGTATTAGTTGCAGCAGTGGTGGTGGTGGTGTCGGCGGGGGTTATCGGTGGCAGCAGTGGTGGTGGTGTGGGTGGGGGGGGTATCAGTGGCAGCAGTGTGGGTGTCGGGTATCGGTGGTGGTGTGGGGGTATCAGTTGCAGCAGCAGTGGGGGTGTTGTGGAGGTATCAGTGGTGGGGGGTATCAGTGGCAGCTAGTGGTGCACCGAATGGAAATTTTGGTACCGGAACCGAAAATGCACTAAGCCGAAAACAACAGTTTTTAAAAAATATTTATAATTTTTATATACAATTGTCATATGCAGCCTACCTGTGCCTGGGCACTGACAGGCGGCACTGATTGGAAGCACTGATGGGCAGCACTGATTGGCATTCATAGGTGGCACTGGCATTTGGTACTGACAGGCGGCACTGGATGGTACTGGCAGGTGCCACTGACAAGTGGCACTGGATTGTACTGGCAGGTGGCACTGACAGGCAGCACTGGATGGTATTGGCACTGACAGGTGGCACTGGATGGTACAGGCAGGTGGCACTGACAGGCGGCACTGGATGGTACTGGCAGGTGGCACTGACAGGCAGCACTGGATGGTACTGGCAGGTGGTACTGACAGGCAGCACTGGATGGTACTGGCTGGCACTGGCAGAAGAGATGAGTAGATTCACAATGCATAGAGTGCGCTGCTTGCACGAGCCGCTCTGTGCATGAAACTGTGAGCTAATTACACTGGAATGCAGAGAGAGCTGTCAGATTTTCACTGAGATCAGAGGTAGGCGGGACTGAACAGCTAACACCCCATCCTGCCCACCTCCCGACATCAAGTTGAAAATCTGACAGCTCTCTCTGCATTCCAATGTAATTAGCTCACAGTTACATGCACAAAGCGGCTCCTACAAGCAGCGCGCTCTGTGCATTGTGAATCTACTCATCTCCCACATCCATTGCAGGGTATGTGAGGCACACATACCCCACAATGGATGGTACCCCCCCCCTTTTCGTTATCGGCCTGTGCTTTTGTTTCGGCTGATACCAAAAAACACAGAATTTGGCCGAAAATGCTGAGAATTTTCGGCTGCAGAAATTTCGGTGCTTCCCCAGTGGCTGCAGTAGTAATGGTGTGGGGGTATCAGTGGCAGCAGTGGTGGTGTGGGGGGAGATGAGATTAGTGGCAGTGCTGATATTGAGAGATGGGATTAGTCATGCCACCCACTTGCAGGTCACTCGGTTCCTCCTCCTTGCTAGGTCTCGGTGCATCTTCGGCTTCCTTCCTGTGTCTCCGGTAACTCCTATCCTGACATGAGGTCTCCTCACATGCACGGTTGAGAATGCCTCCCCCTTCACTCTACTGGCCTGGTCTGGATCAGCTGATTTTCTCTTTTTTAGTTTCCCGACATGGCATCTCCCTACCCTACTGAACTCAATGGGCTGGCAGAGAGGATGGTCAGAGCGGAGAAAGGACTATGTACCTGTGAGTGTGGGTGGGGCGGAGACTGTGTGCGGGTGGAAAGGATGAGCGGGGCGGGTACTGTATGGCCGTGAGTGCGAGCGGGGACTGTTTGCCTGTGATAGTGCACATGAATGACTAGTGTACTATCGCGGCGGGCCCCCCTACAGTGGCAGAACTCCAGAGCCCGGACGCAAGTGCGACTGCGGCAACCCTGGTAGTTGTGCCACTACGGTGGAGCCCCCAATTCTAATATGAACCCAGTACGCACCTGCACCATTAGTGTGCCCGTTTTCAGCAAAATCTGGCCTAGACTCATCTTAGACCGTGGTAAGGCCTCATCCTGCCTGCACAAGTCTGACCGCTGCAGGCTGTGATTCCAAATAAAATGCAAAGAAGCAAACTGGGAACTGCCCAGACAGTAATGGGTGTGTGTGCTGCAATGCCCTGATGTGGTCAGTTTAAAATATGAAATACCAGGTGATCCTGCCATTCCCCCTGCTTTCCAAGGAATGCAAATGCAAAAAGGATACTTTTTAATACTAGTACATGGTAAAAGGAACACATACCAGCAATATAAACTGTTGGGGTAACAGTTTAAAGCTTCATGCACACCGGGGCTTTTAAAAACTGCTGGCAGGAGAAAAGCCGCATCAAAAACATATAAAAAAAAAACGACTGTTTTTGAAAGCGTGTTTACGAGCATCAAGTTGGGCCTTTCATGGACAGATTAATCATTTATTCTGGCCATTGAAATGAAAAGCATGCATGCTTAGACACTTTTACCTATGTACAGTTTCAGACTGCAGCGCATATAGTCCTCTCATATAAGTCCAAATATGGGTCCTTGGTAAATCACCAGCAATCACCAGACTTCCACCGTGAAAACCGTCACCAGTGACACCAACAATCAGAGCCGCTTACCAGAAGTCACCGACCCCCCACTACAGAGGGTCAGCGTACGCTAGGCAATAATGAGAAGGACCACAGCTACAGCCTCACTCCCTCAGGATCAGGTGTCGGTACGATTTCACAGCTCGGGATTCTAGACACATCAAAGGCGCAGGTGCCACTCGGAGGTCATGGAAGATATAAAGGACCCAAATAGTGTAGATTGCCAAATACTCAGTTTTAATAGTAAAAATAGTCAGCACACTCACATTTTAGTTGGTAAAATAAGCGCGTTCATAATATTGAAAACTCCAGTCACTAAAATGGCGGACACTGCACAGCTTCCTGGTCACAGAGCAGGCGAACGTCGTTAGGCTCCACCCAACGCGTTTCGTCATCGGGTTGACGTCGTCAGGGGCGTGGCTAGCCCACGACGTTTAGCCTAATATATGACCAGGACAGGAAATAGGTTGCGTTCCAACCACAGAGCTCACAGAGCCAGCCGGACAGGAAGACCGGCGGGCGCTAGTCTCCAATTTACTGCCAAGCTAAAAATAGCAATTCATGGGCAAAGTGTATAAATTGGATACAGAAATAACATAATCAGCAAGTTTGAATAAAATTGTATAAAAACAATAATAATAGCAACTTAATAGACGCGCGCTGTTCCGGACCAAGAAGCCAGCACAGCTCCATCAAGTGACTTTTACCTATGTTAAGGTGTGTCAGGTGTTTTTTATGCTGAATAGCTCCCCTCCTGAACACGACTTTGGTGGGTTTTTTCTGGCTATAATCTCCTGTAAATGCCTATAGTGTGCATGGACACAGGCTAACATACAGGGAGGGGCATTAAGAGGCGGAGAAATAGTGTGCAGCCATAAGCAGAGCTTTTCCAAAGCAGTTGATTTTCAGGATAAATATTGAAGAAACTATCACCTGTAATATTGATGCTACCTACTTTGGCAACAGAGTTATAAAGTTGTTAGATAACTCAGTTTCTATTTAGTTATGAAGACTTATGTAAAGTACATAGAATATTATCGGAACTATTTATGCAATGAATATGCACAAGTTTATTGTTTGACATAGTAGTCCCTTAAAGAGTAAGGACACTGTTGAACAGCATTTTCAGAAAGTTTTCTTTCCCCTCAACTTTTTTTTGCTGTCTTGATTTAACCTCCTACTTCCTCAGTTGAATATTTACCAAGTTCCAGCACCAAGGCCCCCAAGAGTTCTACTGCAATGTTAAGCCATCCTATCCTCTTTGAATTATTCTCTGGGGCCCTTAGAAGTCAGTTCGGCAGTATTGCACCCACTTGGGCAAAGGCAGCAGAGGATAGGCCAGCTGCAGGTAAACATTGCTGCAGAACAAATATGAATAAAAAGACGATATCCCTTAATGCAGTACAAAAATCCAATTTATTCATTCTTCATTGAGGAACACAGGGCTCCTAGATAAATGGGTTAGCTGCCATCTACAGGAGGATTTGCACACTGACTGGCAAATAAAATAAACAGTGACCAGACTGGTATAACCCCCTTCTATATGCCTTAGTTTTTGTTATTGTCCTAGGTGGATAAACATTCTTTTCTCTGCTGAGACAATCTTAAAGTAGAAGTCCACCCTAACACTAAAATCCCTGCATCTACAGACATCCACGATCTAACACTAAACTATCTAGCCCTGTAAAGAGGAAGAAATCAGTATACAGTGGTACCTTGGTTCACAAACTTAATTTGTAAACCGACTCTGGTTGCGAACCAAGGAAAATTTTCCCATAGGGTTCAATGTAAAACAGGTTAAAGTGGTTTTCAACTCGTGATAACCACTTTAACCTACAGGCAAGCCTATATATAAAAAGGCTTACCTGTAGGTGTCCTGCATATCTCTCAGGAGATATGCAGTGTACTAGTTGTGCCAACGTCATTTCGGCACATGCGCAGTGAAGAAACAGCCTCCGTGCCGTTTCTTCACTGGGATCGTGCCGTGACTGGCGGCTCTGGCCAGTCACAGAGCCAGAGCTGTGGCCCCGGAAGGAAGAGGGGCTGAAGATGGATGCTCCCTGTTGTGGGGACAGCGCTGGATGTCGCAGGCTTCGTTTGCAGGTAAGTGCCATGCATAGTAGCCCATTATGGTTCTACTTTGCAGGGGAATATAGAGTAAGTAAACCCCATCAGGGTTTACTTCCTCTTTAATCCGTTTTGAACTGTTTTTTTTTTGGTTTTGAACCACAATGCTATGAAAAAAGTACAGTACAGTATGAAGAGAGAGAACACTAACCTTGCACATTCTTGTCACCTACATTTGCGCTTTGCATATTCTTGTCACCTGCATTACTGCTCCGCACTTTCTTCTTACCACCATGCTTGCTCTAGATTGTTTTTGGAGACATACTGGATGTACAGTACAGTATGTATGTGCTAAAAAGCACACTAAAAAGCTTCTCAATACTGTACTGTAAGTGTCTTCACTGTACTGTACACTTTCAGTGTCTCTCTGTGACCCACAATCTCACCAGAGCAGGGAAAATGGCCACAAATCGTGTTTGTGAACCAAAGCAAATTTTTGTGAACTCTTCTGTTTGTGAACCGAGTTGTTCATGAACCGAGGTACCACTGTACATACCTTTTTTTGACTACCTGCCCGCCTCCACAGCCAAGCCGCGGCTGACAGCTCAGCGTGGGATTGGGTCGGGCCAGATCGGATCGGCTTCAAAAAAGTATGTATACTGATTTCTTCTTTACAGGGCTAGATAGGTTAGTGTTAGATCGTGGATGTCTGTAGATTTTAGTGTTAGGGTGGATTTATACTTTAAAATTTACTAGCCATTTTTTTTCAATCAAGATTCTCCTATCAGCTACTTGAGTTAGTCTTTTTTGTGCTGCAATTCAGATTGGCCAAGCCCAGAGCCCGTTGGAATGGATGATTTCAGAGCTAGCACTGGGTTCTGTATGGTGGCTCTTTCGAGACCTGAGTTCACTGCGTTAGGTGTAGACTGCTTGCCGTATCCAGCGCTGTGGCACAGCCTCTAGAATGACCCACTCTGAAGACTCACTTTGTGAGTAGTCCATTCGAGAACCTAATGACACAATAGAATCCATCCAGAATGCCCAACACAAAGTGTCAGTATCTGAAAGATATAGATTCACAACTTTAATTGTAGATAACAGAAAAAAGAGGGTTCTCCTGGAGAAGTGGAGTCAGGCAGAGGGACCAAAAAACAATGTCCATAATGAGAAAAAGATCAAAACTGCCCTAAGCCTCAACTCATCTGACCCCATCACAGGTCAAAAGGAAATGGGAATCCACATTTGGAAAGCCTGATAGGCCAGACTTTCCCCTTGCAGAGGTAAGGACTACCAGGGAAAAAACCCTTCCGTGTGAAAGGAAGTAGAATTACCTCCACAGAGTCCAAACAGCAGTTCTATAGAATACATAGAACCAAAGTTTGATCCTTGGGAGTGAGAGAAGTACATGGCAACCCTCCACACAAAAAAGTCTTTAGCAAGGGATAGAAGGTTAGCATACTAACCAATAGAAAGAAAGGGTCCAGACCTGACAGTCCTGAGAGCTAGACTTTAGTTTACTGCGGGGCTATTTTTCCTATTCACAACCATTGTAAAAGCACAGATTTAAAGATCCCCCAGACTCATCAAATCCGGCAGTATATTTGAGCCTACAAAGCAACAATCTGTAACCTTAATAAACACAATGGACAAATTCCAAAGTCCACGCAAATCGGTGCAAAAAAAGAGAGAAGTGTAGTTGCTGGTTGTGTATACATATGGAAAAAAACATACATGGAAATAAGTGAATAAGCAAAATTAAAACCACGCTAACTTAAAGTGCAATTACTCAAAAAAAAAAAAAATCAGTAGTGCCTATGCCAACATGAAATTAAATCAACATAGTATTTGCAAATCAGTCCACAAAAACAGTAGTGCATATATCCAACATGGCATCAACCCACATAGTGTTTGAAAAACAGTCCACAAAATACACAAATCTTAACATGTTTGAATTAAATTAAATAAATAGCCCACATATATTAAGGTGCTTCAGGTCAATAAGGTGCAATAATCCCAGCAATATATATTCCAGGTGACCCAGGAAAGGTGGAACGGCCAAGGGCTTGCTTCACTGTGAACTCCAGGTATCAATCATGTGTGGATGACAGAAAAACGGGAGGCTCCCATAGTGAAGAATGCCAAGGCTTGATTTATTAAAAATTTAAAAACCGTACAAAAAAAATCCAAAAGTTGCATACATCAATGGCGCTCCTCTGAGCGGAAGTGACATGTTGTGGATCACATTGCCCAACGCCGTTTCGTCACACGTGCTGTCGTCATCAGGGGTCAACCCCCCTGATGAGAGGAATGCGGCTGGAATGCCATTGTGTAGCCCCACCTCCCGTTTTCCTGTCATCCACAAATGATTGATACCTGGAGTTCACCGTGAAGCAAGCCCTTGGCCATAGGTAGGCAATCTGTGGCCCTCCAGCTGTTGCAGAACTACAAGTCCCATCAGGCCTATGGGAGTAATTGTAACTACCAGCCTTGCAATGCCTCATGGGAAATGTAGTTCCACAACAGCTGGAGGGCCGAAGGTTGCCTGCCATTGGCCGTTCTACCCAGATTGTCCACATCCCTACATGTGCTAACGATCTCCGTAATAGAGATCATTGAAATCTGGTAAGTAGGGTGTGTGATCGCCTGTCCCTGAGGTGGAGGAATCCTTATCACCCCTTCCTTTCCTGGGTCACCTGGAATATATTGCACCTTATTCACCTGAAGCACCTTAATATATGTGGACTATCTATTTATTTAATTGAATTCAAACACGTTAAGATTTGTGTATTTTGTGGACTGTTTTCAAACACTATGTGGGTTGATCCCATGTGGGATATATGCACTACTATTTTTGTGAGCTGATTTGCAAATACCATGTCGCTTTCATTACATGTTGGCATAGGCACTATTGATTTTTAGATTTTTTTGAGTCATTGCACTTTATCTAAGTTAGTGCTGTTTTAATTTTGCCTAATCTGGAACCTTACCTGGTTAGTAATGTACATTTGCTTGGATCCAAAATAAGGTCATCAAAAAGCTCTTCTTTTTGAGTCTGCAAGGCTGATGAGGAAGGAGCGTTGAAGGAGAAAGGGCCTAGACCAGAACATAGAGATCTCATGGAGGCACCAGAGCAAATACAGCTACCACCAAGATACCTGTACCCAGAGACCACCCTGTTCAGCATGGAATTAAACCAAGGGATCCGGATCCATGTCCAGGTCTTGGAACACCCCGTGCTGTCCAAATTTAATCAGTTAGCAAAGCCTGTCTTCCACACCTGAAAAAAGCACAGGGCTATAGTCAGGATCTGTACTACCTCTCTTGACACAAGAACTTCGGTTTCTCCTAAATGGTAGAGGCATGCCAGTGCTCCGGGGTTGTCTAACTGAATCCAGTTTAGGAGACTCATCCAATGGGATAAACCAGAAATTACAGTATGTAAATTGGGACCCGAACATTCTCCTATGATAGGATCTTCCAGGAAGTGGGAAAGACTTCCTTGATTCCAGAGCTGGGAGACTGATCCACCATACCAAAAACTACCTGAGGTAGACAATTTGGTGTGTTCAGAACCATGGTGAACTTGTCCCACAACAAAGTGTATTGCTGAGACAGACTAGGAAGAGACTGGAGAAGGTGGAGGGGGTGTCTTTCTCGTAGAGGGTAGTTCACTGACTCCTGAATCATGCCACAGGGCTAAAGGACACTGTACTCTGATCCAAGCTGTTTTTGACAACTGCAAGATTCCAGCCATGATTGATGAAGGTTCAGGATTTGACCAAATCATTGCTACATTTGGTCAACCAAAGACACCATATCCAACAAAGCCAATGCCTGCTGTTTTCTCCGTATGAGACGGTCTATGTATACCACAATGGGGTTGCTTTGCGAAAGTTCCAGGGTTAACACTGGAGCCAACAATCTGGAGAACATAGGGGGTACCAGGGCAAGACTGACGAGAGCAGTGAATGGGGGAGAGCTACAAGCATACACCCTTGCTTACCACAGAAGCCAAAAAGTCCATCTGGGAATTGGAAAGAATGGTATATTTGGTGAATACCATAGAAAGGATTTGGATGTATAAACTCCAAGGGAGGCAAATGTTCTCCTTGGGGAAAGTTTATCAGAGACAAGTTTGAAATTCAACTCTTCACTGATAACACACAGGAGCTAGGACAATGAGGACTAGACCCTTAGGTGGAAGCATGCAGTATGTGTTGTCTTGTTGAATAAAGATTGTCGGAGGAAGTGATGCCATGGGTGTGCAGCCTGTTGGTTACTATAGGGTCTACGTAGTTTTGTGTTTAACAAAATCCTTATGGAATGGGAAGTCCAGTAAGTGGTCGGGGGTACCAAGGTTATGTCAGGGTGTTTCCAATTTTCACAGAGGAAGACCTCAAGGAGCAGGTGCAATGGGAAGGTCTATAGTAGCAGAGGCTCCGAAAAACCCAGGACTGGAAATAGCCCTCTCACCTTTCAGATTCAAAGTAGTGTGCACCACATCAGTTAGAACTGAACCGTGCTCTTAATTCTGGAGCAATAACAGAAAATTGCTAATCCACAAAGATAATTTTGTCAGGTAGAGATTGGACAGACTCAGAAGTCAGAAATGGTCAGTGTGACCAATGGCTCAGAAGTTGCTAGGGCTTCTAGATGAGCTATAGATTATGCAAGGGAAGGGGCAGCAGCGTGCTAAGAAACCTCGGCAGACAACCTCAGCCAGAAACTCAATGAATTTAGCAGAGACCTGGCCAGAGTTTCATATGCCTTTTTGCAATGCAGAAGCAGCAGCAAGTAGATACTTCTCCGATGACGAATGGCAGGAAAGAGCAGAACCCAGTAGTCGACAGTAACTATCAAGCTAGCTGTGCAACATCCAGTCCAGCATGGTCCAAACACGGCACTCCAAATCTATGCTGAGGAAAGGCCACTCTGGATTGTGGCAATTGTAAAATCCAGCTTTAGAATCAAAGTAAAGAAGAGTATTGATCAAAGAAAAAAAAAAATACAGAATGAAAGAAGGAATGCTAGCAAAAACAAGTGTAGTCTTAACAGCAGAGCTGAAGAAAAGACATACATCCTCCTAGGCCATTAGTAAAAAAAAAAAAAAAAAAGTCTGAAGCGTGTTGCTAGTGGGAGGGGTTATTGTAGGGCTGGCCTACACCTTTTTTTATTTGCCAGTGTTTAATCATTCAGTGGGCGGCAGTGTAACTGAATGTTGAAAGACTTCTTGTGTGGCTCAATGGACAAAGAAAGTAAGTTTCCATACCCTTTAAGTAAGAAAGTCCTAATTTATGAACTAGGTGTGATGATAATCTGTAAAGCTGAAAAAACTAATTATGTCCATTCTTATTCAGGTTGTACACAAACCCTATCAAGTTTATGTCGTATTGCTGTGCGGAGGGCGATTGGAAAACATAGGTTGTCCTGTATTAATAGCCTCCCTGTTCCATCCCGTGTTCTGCGTTACCTTCTTTATGAGGACGGATGCTAGCTTTTACCATGTATTTCTACAACATTTACCCAAAATTCTGCTATAGGGAATTATCTTCCTTGCACATTGCATGAAAAACAAGCCTTTATGGAGGATGGATTGTCATCTTAAGAACCGTGCCTTATTTTACTTTGCCATTTTTTCACTTGCAAAGTGAACATGCTTATACGTTACACGAAAGGGCACATGTGCACTTCTGGCTAATAATACTAGTATATGATATAAGATAACCAGTATAAATTATTATGCAAATTTCAGTAAAGCTATAGGAAGAACTTCCAAAATGGGGGAAAAAATTGTTGCTGTAACTGCTTAAAAAGTGTTAGTTGGAATTTGGCTTCAGTTTATTAGTGTGACTAAATCTGCTAGTACATCTAACACTTCCCCCAGAATGCAGTTTTGCTGTCCAGTGGTGTCTCTGTGCTCCTTCATACAGAATGCAGGCATTGTAATGTAGGAGGTATGTTGCTGGCCAGATCACCAGGTGCAAACAGAGGGGAAAAAAGCCTAACAAAATAAATGGAGCCACCACATCTAATTGTTATGCTGCAATATATTCGTTTTGGGTTTAACACCACTTGACATGAACATGTAGTAACATCATAGCTGGGTAGGATTTTCTGTTTTTGAATGCAAAATATAATTGGACATAAAATAATTTACTGCAAGGATACCCATTAACTTTGCAGTTGCAAAAGCTGTATACGTATCCAATATTTAACAATAAAAAGTTCATTGTACCTGCTTCTTTGTGAGTATCATTTGTATAGTAGGACCATGAAGACCAAAAGAACTTTGAAAAAGGGGTTCTGTGTATTGCATTTAAGATGGTGAAGTAGGAACTACTTACATGTGTTAAAACAAGAGACCCAATTCCCTCCAGATTTAGTGAGACATCCTCTGGCTTCATGGGTTAATCTATAGAACTGTATTCACTAATCATTTTTATGCACGATCTATGAGCCGAGTAGATGTCTAGTTTGAGAGAAGTGGCCTTAAAGTGGTTGTATACTCAGTGCAGCCACTACAGGTAAGCCTATGAGGCTCCCATGTAGGTTCCAAGAAAATATCCTAAACTTGCACCGTTTAGGAGATATTCTTTGTATCCGCATGTGCTGACGTCATTGGCACATGTGCAGTGAATAAACAGCCCGACTGCTGTTTCTTCGCTAATTGTGCCGCTACCGACGGCACTGCGGCTCCGGCCATTCACAGAGATGGAGCCAGCGATGTGATTGGCCGGAGCGGCTGAACCCGGAAGAAGAATGTCGCTGGTCATATCGGTGTTTGGGGACCCCGCAACAGCTTTGTTCCATGGTAAGTATTTCATAATGAGCTAGTATATGATGCATTATGCCTTTGTCTTGCAGGGGTTTTTTTTTTTATTCGTCACTAGAGTTTACAACCACTTTAAAGTGGTCTTGTTGGCACTTCCAAGGTCTATATCAGTAAATATTCCAAGTAAACATTATTTTGAACTACATATATTTGGGATATCAAAGTTCAGAGGAAAAAAAACAGTAATTTAAGAGCAGAGGGGCCCACATTTGGAGCATTCACAACATATGAAGAATATTCCTGTGGTATTTGTGACAGAGAGGTTTCACTTTCCCATTTTCTACAGTCTTAACGGGGTGAAATAAATTCTGTGAAAATATTGTAATTGAATGAGCTTGTCTTTTGCAGATTATAGAAGTTAAGCTGTCTTTAGCACAGCTGGTCCTATTTTTTTTTTTTTTTTGCAGATTGAAAACACCTATGCCACTTAAACCTCCTAAAAGCATGTGTGTGTATGAGGCCATAGAATAACATGGAGAGGCAGTTTTATGCTGTAAAAAAAAAAAAAAAAAATGTCTGACACTGGTAAAAGCGGCTGTAAAAATGCCCTGTGTGCATGAGCCCTAAAAACAAACAAAAAAACAAAGCAAGGAGCTGATTGCGAAGGGCTCCATATCTATATTTCATGTCATGGGTAAGTGTGTGCTTTAATCTAAGACTGAAAGACAATGGGACTAAATTTAAAAGCTGGAATTCAGTAAAAGTACAGCTGTTGGTTTTAGGGGTTATTGTAATAGTTACAGGAAACTGGAATCTGATTACTATGGACAGCTTTTACACCTTTTTTTGTAATTCCTTTATCTGAAAGGTAACATGGTACATACAACTGGATTTCCAGTAATAGTTTTACAATCGAAAAACAAGGCACACACACATAGGCAGATTACGGCATTGAACAAGTCTTAAAGGCACATCCTTAGTTTTACCATGAAGACAAAAAAACAGGTCTGAGGTACTGTGTGTCTATTCATCAACAAAAGGAGGAGAGGGCCATTTTCACCGATCTGAACACTCCGTAATCTGGAGCGCCAGTCAGCTAGGGCGATGAGAGGCATATCACACTGTAATACAGGGCAAGGAGTTGCATGTCTGGCTGGTCATCCCACTACGTCAGCCTCCACGGCTGCTCCATTCTTACAGGGGTTAGTAGAACCGACCACTAGACTGGCTAGGGTCTAAGTAGAGGAATATGATCCCAAGATACCTAGGGAACTGGGGGGGGGTCAATCGGGCCACCCCACGGATCCGTGGCCAAAAGTCGCCCACCTACCAGATCTGAGGAACACAAAAACAAAGAGACAATTATAGCCAGAGTCTAGAAGAAAAAAGAGAAATTCAGAGCAAGCGACTGAAGAACAGAAGGCAGGGCCAAAGAAGCAGGCATAGGATCTAAAAGAGGCAAAAGGCCGTGCGCCCCATGTCCAGGACCCCCAAACAGAGTGCCCATCGGATGCACTAGTGCGGTATTTCCGCCTAGCTTTTACACTTTTGTGTTATTTTTCATAAATTACTATGTACATTTTAGCTTTCCTTCGCAATCACAAGACCCATTTAGCATTGCTTTAACCGAATGGACAACTGCAAAATTGTTTTATGCATCTGGCTTTATTTTTCAAGTTTACAGCTTTTCAGAGTTGGTAAGCCTCTGTCCATCTTTACTTCTGAGGCTAGGTTCACACTAGTCTGACACGACAATGGTCCGACTTTGATCCTACTTTGCTCTGCGACTTGTGTCCTACAACGGTCCTACATCGGTCTGACTTCTGTGAATGGAATCCTACTTTGATCCCAAAAATACCAGGCACCTCTGGGGATCTTGAAGTTGAACCCCCCGCCAAATTTAAAAAAAAAAAAAAAAAAAAACAGCATGGGCTCTCCCTCGAAGATTGGATTTTAAGGGGAATCCCCACACCTTCGGCCTGATATGGATTGTAAGGGGAACCCCCCACGCCAAAAAAATGGTGTGGCGCGCCCCCCCCAAAATCCATACCAGACTGTAATCCGAGCATGCAGCCTGGCAGGCCAGGAAAGGGGGTGGGGACGAGCGAGTGCCCCCCCAAACCATACCAGGCCGCATGCCCTCAACATGGGGAGTATGGGTGTTTTGGGGCAGGGGGGGCTCTGAGCCGCCCACCCCAAAGCACCTTGTCCCCGTGTTGATGAAGCAAGGGTTGTCGGGTCTGGGGCTTATTGGAATTTAACAAGGGGAAGCCCCCAGATTCCGTCCCCCACCCTATGTGAATGAGTATGGGATACATTGTACCCCTACCCATTCACCTAAAAAAAAAGTGTCAAAAATAAACAAACACACTACACCGGTTTTTAAAGTATTTTATCAAATCAGCTCTTTTGTGGGGTCTAATCCCTCTCCGTGGCATCTTTGGCTCTTTTTTGCCAGGTCTTCTCCGCTGTCTTCTTCCTCTCTTCTCCCTTCTTCCGATGTTCACTTGACGCGATCTCCTGCACTAATGCTGTCTCCGCACTGTGCGTTGACGTATACTGACATGGGGTGGGGCCACCCGCTGATGTCATCCGGAGGTCACACCCCCTTATGACATCACCGCCCGTGCCATGATAGACGGCGACACCATAAGGGGGTGGGACCTCCAGATGACATCAGCGGGTTGCCCCCGCCCCATGTCAATATAAGTCATCGCACAGCGCAGAGACAGCATTAGTGCGGGAGATCATGTCGAGTCAACATCGGACAAAAGAAAAACAGAGGGAGAAGACAGCAGAGAAGACCCGGCATAAGAGCCGAAGATGCCGGAGCTGATTTAAAGGGGTTGTAAACCCTCCCGGTTTTTCATCTTAATGCATTCTATGCATTAATGTGAAAAACCTTTTCTGTTGCAGCAGACCCCCGTTTACTTACCTGAGCCCGATCGTTCCCGCGCCGCGGACGTGCCTAGCAGCTCCAGCAGGTGTCTTGGGTCCTCATTGGATAGATTGATAGCAGGGGCGCATTGGCTCCCGCTGCTTTCAAGTCCAGTGACGCTGGATATAATATAAAATAATAATATATTATTTATAATAATATAAAATATTAGTCTATCAGATTTGTAAATCATTGCATTATGTTTTTATGTAGATTTTACAG
This sequence comes from Glandirana rugosa, assembly GCA_018402905.1. NCBI lineage: Eukaryota > Metazoa > Chordata > Amphibia > Anura > Ranidae > Glandirana > Glandirana rugosa. The sequence continues at coordinate 815,024 of BLSH010333012.1, read as the reverse complement.
TGTCTCAACTTTTTTGGGATTGTAGCTTGCACTGTCCTGGTGACACTGGGACTGGTGTGGCGGCAATCAGGACCACTGTTGCTGGCTTACTAGTCTTGTGACACTCCGACTGGTGTGGCGGTGATCAGGAACACTATTGCTGGCTGCCCCGGTTTGGTGACACTGGGACTGGTGTGGTGGGAATCAGGAACACTATTGTTGACTGCACTAGTTTGGGTCACCATTTGTGTTTGCTAACACCATTTTTGGCAAACGCAGGTCTAATGACACTGGGACTCATGCGACACTCTACTGGGGTGTCTAGTGATTAGGAACACTGGTTGGCTGCTCTACTGATAATGTGTTTAAAAAAAATATATCAATGTCTCTCTGTAGGAAACATTGTGCTTCCTCTTGCAGGAAACAAAACAATGGCTTCAGCATGTGGCTTTTTTTTTTACATATTTGAAGGTCATTGGCCCTACCCCCCCCCCCCCCCCCAATCTGTGATCTGCTGTGTTCAAAGGACATAGCAATCCCAGGGCATGCACAAGCGTTGTTAGCAGGAAGATGTTTATACACCCTCCTGCCCTCAGGAGTGAGCCATTTGGCTGTTTATTTACAGAGGCAACAAGTGGTAAACAAGCTGCTAGCAAGTTTTAGCAGATTTTTAACAAGCATCACATCATGCTGATGCTTAATAAACGCTGCTAGCAGCTCGATTAAAGTGAGTCAGCACTTCCATCAAGATTGGTATTTAACCCTTTCAGGACCATGCCAAATGTAGGCTGTCGCACATTGCAGGGAGGGCGTCATATAACATCCTCCCGTGCTCACTCTTCCCACACGCCCCCTGCGGCACGCAACGGCAGTGATCTGTGATTGCTGCATCCTTTGGACACAGCTAATCACAGATAAGGGTAAAGAGCCAATCACAGCAGCGCTTTACAATGTGCCCAGCCGTGTCCAATCACAGGGTAAATAGGATTTGTCGGTGAGGGAGGAGACTTGAAGACCCAAATACCTGCAAATCCAAACAGGAGACATCTACATTAATAATTGGGGCACTGATCATCAGTGCAGCCCCAACAGTGGTCACCAGTGCTGTTAATCAGTGCCGCCTCATCAGCGCCTATCAGAGCAACCTCATCAGTGCACATCAGTGAAAGAGAAAAATTACTTATTTACAAAATGTTAAAACAAACTAAGAAAAAAAATTTTTTTTTTTCAAAATTTTTGGCCTTTTTTCATTTGTTCAGCAAAAGATAAAAACCCAGTGGCAATTATGTACCACCAAAAGAAAGCTCTATCGGTCTCAAAAAAAAAATGACAAAAATGTTGTCTGGGTGCAGCGTTGCATGCCTGCGCAAATGTCATTCAAAGTGTGACAGCACTGAAAGCTGAAAATTGGCCTGGGTAGAAAGGGGGTGAAAGTGCCCAGTAGGCACACTGCTGTTATACAATTGAAATCTGTGTGAACAAGACACACACACACTTTCAGAGCTCACATCCAGGGTTTGAGACATGCAAATGGGCTACACAATACCAAATCAAGAGAGACTAAAATAGTCATTGCCGGCTCAGACTTTATCAGTAAGGGTGGACAGAAACCATACTTGGCTGCCTTTGCTTTAAATAGGTCACAGCCTTATATAAAACAAGACCTATCTGATGAAAAAAATAAAATGTCTATTTCATAAAGTATTGATTTTTACTCTGGCCCTGTAAACCTGTATTTGCTACTTAAATTGTGTTTTTCTTTATTTTTTAAAGCTAATTGTATATATTATACATTCTTTTAAATAGAAACTGGTTAAAAATGTATCTTTAGGGTTTATGTGGCCTTTGCAACATTCCAATTTACATTTCTATTTACAATTACTTGGGAACTTATCAGCAAGCCAAGCAGACCAGGCAGTGCTTCATTTTATCAGGCTATAAACTCATACTCTTCCATGGTGTGCTCAAGTCACCACCTGTGTCAGTGTACCTTGTTCATACAAATGCATTGCACAAGCGCTTGGGAACCAATTAACAAGTTAATACAACTGAAGTTGTTTGTAAAACCCATACAAGTAGAGGTTGTGATCTCAATTACAGGGGGAAACAAGAGCCTCATATGTTCCTGACAGGCTTCTGTAGACTTCTGAGGCTGCTCCTTTCTGATATCCAGGGCACTTAAGGATGCCATGCTGACACCCCCACTCATAGTGTAAGCACCCTGATTGTGACATTCAAAAAGAAAAGCTATAGAAAAATCAGCACGTTTCATTGACTGGCCTCTGAAAAGAAGTTGCATCTTCTAATTAGTTTAGGAACAACAACAATAATATTGAGAGCCACTAAGTGTCTTTAGAGTATTTAAAGGCAACAGCTAGGATATTCTCCCAGACTGGTCTTACCATTCAGTATTAAACGGTGGATGGGAACACATCGCAACTTGTAGAATGAAGGAAACTGGATGGGAGCCAGAAATGCCCTCTGAAGAACAGTTGTTGGGTCCACCAAACAGCTGTCAGTATGAATCTATGCTGGACATCTGCACCCTAGATTTTGATATTGCTCCAGAATACTTTTCTTCCTGGTCTTCTGATGCTCAGTTTACACCAGACTTCCAGTTCCCTGTAAGTGATGTTGATGCAAACGATATTTTTCAGAGCCAAAGCTGCCTCACTCCTCAGGTAAAGGTGCACAGGCAAGCAGCGAACATCAGAGAGAGAAGGCGAATGCTGAGTATCAATTCTGCTTTTGAAGAATTGCGAGGTAGAGTCCCAACTTTCCCCTATGAGAAGAGATTATCCAAGATTGATACTTTGCGATTGGCTATTGCCTACATAGCATTGCTGAGGGACATCCTGGCTTCTGGGACAGATCCTAAGTCCTATCTGAATGAGTTTATGAAAAAAGGGGCACATGGGTTAAATGGCACCATCTGGAACACAAGTGGTGAGTTTCTTCAGAATTACCCTGTTAAAGGGCATTTCTTTATAATTTAGCACATAATGATTCAAGGAAATTCAAAAGAAATGAATTGTATGTTTTTATTTGTAACAAAGGTTGAACTGAACTAGCTTGAGTAACAAAATGTCATTTATGGTTGCTATGAAATTTTAAACTACCAAAATAACAGGCTTCATCAAGCATCTCTACCAAGACCTCATGAAAGACGACACACTTTAAAATGTCATGGGAGAACCAAACAACCCACATAATACTCACCTGGGTTGCAGCATTTCGCATTTGTGCCAATTCACACACTGTTTCGAGAAAACATAACAAATAAAATTTGTAAATATATAAAATGATAAAATATAACAAATAAAAAAAAAACTAAATTCACCAAGATGTAGATGCAATTTTAAACCCATTGATTGTATTGCATAATTTCTTGCATAATTCTTCAAAAGACACCTCATTGGAATTTACAGTTAGAACCAACCTGAATAGCCTGTGCAATCATTCTCAAATTCTCATAATGTGCATGCAGTAAAAATATATACTGTAATGACTCTAGTGTACTCAAAAAGCAAGCAATATGGAAACAATAATATTCGTGGGCTTATGCTTTATTTTTTTTTTAACTGAGCCTAAATCAAAAATGCCTTTCTATAATTCAAATTTTGACCAGAAGGTTTGCATACTTATACAGGTCATTAACGTTCAGTTGAAGATATCTGAGTATATGAAGATTCAGTCTCACATTGGTACTGTTCCACTGCATAAGTGATCTGAATAAATTGTAGCTAAATCGTGATTGCAGGTAGCAATTATTTAATTAAAAGCAAGGGAAAGGAATTACTAATCTACAGGACGAGTGCTGTCATTATTTTGTTTTCAGTTTAATATTTTCTTTATAGCACCCAGTTTTCTGGATCACTACCTTTTTTCATTTATGTGCAAAGCATTGTAACAACTAGATTTAACCATAAAATGATATAGTTAGTATCATAATAGGCAGAAATATCAAATATGCATACTATATTATAGTCAGTCTACTGCAGATATACAGTACAGCTGTCTATGTTTATTTATAGGCTCACCCATCGGCATAAGGTTGTTGACCAATCTTCGGGTCTTGTGGCTACCTAGACTTTCACATGGGTGGCAGCAGTTATACCTTATGCTAAATTTACTATTTTTTTTTTTTTATATAAATAAGGACCTTTATCCTGGTGTGTTATCTTTGCACCATGTATTACAATTCATAATATAAAATGTACCAATCAGGCTATTGAACTCTGGCAAAATAGTAATATGGGAAAAGGATTCCTTGTGGTTTGTCAAAAATTAAAAGAAGTAAATGTACTTTATAACTAAGTTAAGGTTACTTGTAGACATGCGAGGCTTTATCATATTAGTAATCTATTGGCCAAATTGGAAGACAGACTGCAGTATGTAAGTGCACTCCAGAATGAACGTCACTTCATTTTTGGTGAGACATATGCCTTTGACCCTAATAAAGAACCTATATTGAAATTTGTATACGGCCTTTTTGTTCATGGCATTTAATAACAGTGCAAAATTATACACATATACAAAACACAAGGGCACAGAGAACAATTTGTTTTTTCTCCATTACAAATTGATCCAACTACTTCAGGCAACCATGCCCTGTACTATGCAGTAGTAGAAATAAAGACACATCTGTGTTTGAGTCCTAAATAGCTTACATATAAACAACACAAGATATACTAAAGTGGTGTAACCATATGTTAACCCTTACATATTCCTAGAAAACTCTTGCTTAAAAAAAACAGGGATTCTGAGTTCACATATGTAGCAATACATGTTCAAACTGGCCATTCCTCTCTGGCCATTTCCTACTCTATCCTGAAGATTGCCAATATCTTACTTGTTAATAAGCATACTCTAATGAGCATGGACATAGACCGCCAATATGGGACAACCAGACACAACTGGAGTTGGGCTACAGACCTTTTCTCATTGCATAGACATGCATCACTGGATCTCGGTCTGTAGCTGGTTAAATGAATAGAGAACTATCTTTACATGTTGATATCTGTATACACTACTATATTATCAAACGTATCCAGACGCCTGCCTTTACACACACACATGAACTTTAATGGCATCCTGGTGTTAGTACGTAGGGTTCAATATTGAGTTGGCCCACCCTTTGCAGCTATAACAGATTCAACTCTTCTGGAAAGGCTGTCCACAAGGTTTAGGAGTGTCTATGGGAATGTTTGACCATTCTTCCAGAAAAGTATTCTTGAGGTCAGGCACTGATGTTGGACAAGAAGGCCTGGCTCACAGTCTCCGCTCTAATTCAGCCCAAAGGTGTTCTATCGGGCAGGACCCTGTGCAGGCAAGTCAAGTTCCTCCACCCCAAACTCGCTCATCCACGTCATTATGAACATTGCTTTGTGCTCTGGTGCACAGTCATGTTGGAACAGGAAGGGGCCATCCCCAAACTGTTCCCACAAAGTTGGGGGCATGAAATTGTCCAAAATGTCTTAGTATGCTGACGCCTTAAGAGTTCCTTTCACTGGAACTAAGGGGCTAAGCCCAACCCCTGAAAAACAACCCCACACCATAATCCCTCCTCCACCAAATGATTTGGACCAGTACACAAAGCAAGGTCCATAAAGACATGGATGAGCGAGTTTAGGGTGGAGAAACTTGACTGGCCTACACAGAGTCCTGACCTCAACCCAACAGAACACCTTTAGGATGAATTAGAGCGGAGACTTCACTGGAACTAAGGGGTCAAGTCCAACCCCTGAAAAATAACCCCACACCACACCATTAGCTGACAGTGGCACCCGGTGTGGTCTTCTGCTGCTGTAGCCCATCTGCTTCAAGGTTTGAAGTGTTGTGCATTCAGAAATGGTATTGTGCATACCTTGGTTGTAACGAGTGGTTATTTGAGTTATTGTTGCCTTTCTATCATCTCGAATCAGTCTCCCCATTCTCCTCAGACATCAACAAGGCATTTTGCTCCACACAACTGCCACTCACTGGATATTTTCTTTTTTTCAGACCACTCTCTGTACTCCCTAGAGATGGCTGTGCATGAAACTCCCAGTAGATCAGCAGTTTTTGAAATACTCAGACCAGCCCGTCTGGCACCAGCAACCATGTCACATTCAAAGTCACTTAAATCCCCTTTCTTCCCCATTCTGATGCTCAGTTTGAACTTCAGTAAGTCATTTTCACCACGTCTAGATGCCTAAATGTATTGAGTTGCTACCATGTGATTGGCTGATTAGCAATTTCTGTTAGGCCCCTTTCACACATGCTGTCCGATCAGGTCTGCCTGTCTGTTTTTCAGGTGGATCTGATCGGACGCTCCATTCACCTATATGGAGGGACGGATGTCAGCGGTGACATGTCAGCTGACATCCACCGCTATCCGATCCAGTCCGCCAAATCCAGACGGATGAAAACCCTATTTTCAGGGCTGGCCCATGACATTGTGCTGCCTGGGTTCAAGATTGATATGCTCCCCCCCCTCCAAAAAAAAAATTATGCCCACCAAAAAAGCCCCCACATCCATTGTTTTATATCATGATAATTGAAACTAAAATTAAATTTATCAGGAAGTCAGATTTACATGCAACAGCACCCTGTCTATATGCAGAATTATATGACAAACCATTATATTCAATTCCAATGGGTGGGCTAGGGTAGTATATAGACAGGCTAGGGTAGTAAAGGGGCGGGCTAAGGGAGTATAGGGGCAGCTGTCATCATGAAACACAAAACTGCTGGAAAAAAAATCTTGGTCATCAATTTGCTGGGTAAACAGAAGAGAAGGAGAGGTGGCTGTGGTTCAATTTGCTGCCTCTCTCAAAGTGCATCCTGGGTCCAATGGACCTATTGAGACCCATGGTGGGGCCAATCCTGTCTATTTTCCATCCGTGCAGGGGTAGGGAACCTGCCGCTCTCTAGCTGTTGTAGAACTACATTTCCCATCATGCTTCTGGGAGTAATTGTATCCATTTTCTTCCGATCATCTTTCATAGAGTAAAAAATGTAAATAATAACCGCGCTCTTAAATTAATGTAAACTGACCACTAGGGGTCAGGTTAAACCCATTGTGCAAATAGCAATACATAAATAAAGTGCATGTATGATAATCAATCTTAAGAATGTGTAAATTGATAAGCAAGTAATAAAGTTCATAAATACATTTCATAATGAAGTCCATCCATTATAAAGTGCAAGTGATCAAGAGATCAATATCATTAGTGCATTAGTAGTGACAAGTCCAACCAAGTTGTCTGTCTAGATACAGATATATCCAAAGACTTTCAAAGTGACTTGTGATCCTCCACCTGTGAAATAGCCAAAATTCCTACTCACCAGACCTACATGATCCCCATACCAGAGATCATCAGCGCATAGGGATTAATAGATGTCCAGCGGATCTACACTGGAGGAACAGGAGCAGGAGGTCCAGTCAGCTCATGTAAAAAGATGGGGAGGCTTTCATCGTGAAAAAACACTTGCATTTTATTTAAAAATGGTTAAAATCAAAAAGGTTGTTATAAACCTTTTCATTTTATCCATTTTTAAATAAAATACAAGTGTTTTTTCACAATGAAAGCATCCCCATCTTTTTACATGAGCTGACTGGACCTCCTGCTCCTGTTCCTCCGGTGTAGATCCGCTGGATATCTATTAATCCCTATGCGCTGATGATCTCTGGTATGGGGATCATGTAGGTCTGGTGAGTAGGAATTTTGGCTATTTTAACAGGTGGAGGATCGCACAGTCACTTTGAAAGTCTTTGGATATATCTAGACAGACAACTTGGATGGACCTTGTCACTACTAATGCACTAAGGATTTTGGATTCTTGATCACTTGCACTTTATAACGGATGGACTTCATTATGAACTTTATTTATGAACTTTATTACTTGCCTATCAATTTACACATTCTTAGATTGATATTCATATATGCACTTTATTTATATATTGCTATTTGCACAATGGATTTACCCTGACCCTTAGTGGTCAGTTTACATTAATTTAAGTGCGCGGTTATTATTTACTTTTTTACTAGTGCACCGAGACTATTGTCCATACCACCAGTGGCTCTACATAGGAGGCTTACATTGTGCTGTCCAAAGGAATATATGTGTATTTCTTGCTATCATTTCTACATCTTTCATAGACGATAGCGGGGCTCTGACAGGTCCGTCTCTGCACAGTGAGCAGAGACGGACCTGTCATCCGCCCACTCAGCAGGGATCAGCGGATTGATCCCCACTGAGCGAGCGGAGTCCGTCAAAACGGACAGCCTTGTGTGAAAGGGGCCTTACCAAGCAACTCAACAGGTGTCCCTAATAAAGTGGCCTGTGCGTGTAAATCTCAAGCGTGCTATAAGCAAGCAACAATCCAGCAGTCTGCAAGGAATAGTAGGGACTGACCAGAGAGGTAACACTTTGATGCAGTTGGCCATCTTGAATATGTATTGCAATATGAGCACAATAAGAATCCCTGTTTAAGCAAGTTTAGGCATGTGCGTATGTAGTGTCCAGAGGGTTAACTTAGAACTTTCATTGCCAACATGTGGTTACAATCCCTTTAGCATTTCATGTGTTGTACATATGTAAGCCAGACAGACATATCTCCATTTCTACTGCATAGTGCAGGTGAATTATTAAAAATTTAGGGATGCCTGAAGTTGCTGGATCATTTTTTTTTTTTTACAGGAGCAAAAAACTATACTCTCTGTGCTGTAGCCCCATTGTATTTAGTTTGGATGTTTTGGGGGGACACACCTAGTACAGGAGATTCTGGTGTTATTCTTCACAGATTTTGCTTGCAAATGATGAAAAGCTGAATGTTTTGCAAATTTTTTAAGCCATTGGTATGAGAACAGCAGAGTAATACTTCATCTACTCCTCTTTCAGATCTCACCGCTCGTCTGTCCTGGATTAAATGGGACTGAAGCAGCAGCATCAAAGTCCTCTCAGGCCAGGTGCTGAATTCTCACCGGCAATACGCCTGAGACTGGAGGCTCCTGAGATTCCCAGGGCCTAGGCCACTATGGGAATGGCATAGTTAACAGATATGTAGCACAATGTCATGGAAACACACCATGGACCACTTGCAGAAAAATGTATTAGTACTGTATTAATTCTACACCTGTTTAAACAGTGCAGACTTTCTAAATTCTGGAATTGGTTTTGCAGGTTTGATT
>BLSH010333012.1:781717-793418 GCA_018402905.1 Glandirana rugosa | reverse complement strand
GATATTATGTTTAGGATTTTTTTTTTTAAGAACTCAAAACCGAGTTAACCCCTTCACTGCCCCCTTAGTGTTAACCCCTTCCCTGCCAATGACATTTATACAGTAATCAGTGGATATTTACATTTCTAATCGCTGTATAAATGTCATTGGTCCCAAAAAAGTGTAAAAAATGTCCGAAATGTCTGCCCCAATATCGCAGTCCTGATAAAAATCGCAGATCACCGCCATTACTAGTAAAAAAAAATTTAAAAAATAATAAAAACGCCATAAATCGATTCCCATAGTTTTTAGACGTCATAACTTTTGCGCAAACCAATCAATATACGGCGATTGCGATTTTTTTTTTACCAAAAATATGTAGAAGAATATATATTGGCCAAAACTCAAGAATTTTTTTTTTTAGGATTTGTATTATAGCAAAAAGTAAAAAATATTGCTCTTTTTTGCAAAATTGTCGCTCTTTTTTTGTTTATAGCGGAGATCAGAAATGACGCAGAGGTGATCAAATACCACCAAAAGAAAGCTCTTTTTGTGGGAAAAAAAGGACGCAAATTTTGTTTGGGTACAACGTCGCACGACCGCGCAATTGTCATTCAAAATGCAACATCGCTGAAAGCCAAAAATTGGTCTGGGCAGGAGGGGGGTTTAAGTGCCCAGTGAGGAAGTGGTTAAAGAGGACTTCCGCCTTGGGGATAAAAAAAAAGTCAGCAGCTACACATACTGTAGTTCCTGACATATCAGTCATGTGTACACTGCAACACAGAGCAGGGCTGGGCAGCTTTAGTGACTCACTCACACCACTGGGTTGGGCCTATCTTAAGGAAGGGGTCTGGAGCTGCAGCTTCAATAGCCCTATGTTAATCTGGCCCTGATGTCCGCACTACAGCTGATCTTCAGATCGACTGTCAGGTGCAGCCGCCACCATTCCATGAAACGGAATCCAGCAGTGAAGTCTTTCGGCTTCAGGGCTGGTTCCCTACTGTGCATGCGGGAAGCACGCTGCGCTCTCTTATTGGCTTGGCGGCGAAGCCGCGGCCCAATCTCCTGGAAGTGGGGAAGGGGACCTGTCAAAAACAGGTCCCTGTTCCCCCCTGAAAGGTGTCAAATGTCACACCGGAGGGGGGGGGAGCAAATAAGTGCAAGTTCCACTTTTAGGAACACTGACACCCATAACTCAGCAAGATTTACTGCAGGTCTTCTTCCCAGACCCCCTACACAGACCCTTCACCTGGAAGACACACTGTGTGACATAACTCTCACAGGGAATTCTGAGGCTCACATTGCCTCTTACTATGCATATGTGCAGCGGATCCAGATCCACACTTAGTAAGCTCCTTCCTCTTCATATGGTGTTTGTCCCAAGTTCACTCATTTGTATATCTAAAAACGAGTGAAAAGACTGCTCCAGATGACGTCACAATGACGAAACACATAGGGAAGAGCAACTAGCGTCTTTGCGTCACTTCCGGTATTTGGAGCCGTGGAACGCTGTTACACACACGGACCTCCAGTTTTTATTCTGACATACAAATTATGCTAATACACACCTATAGAGGATACAGTGTACAGTTTTTTAGTGATACTCAAAACAGTTTTTAATGGTATTATACTATGAGGACCTTTCTTTTTATATATACAAACGAGTGAATGCGTTATACCCCGCTGAGGGGCGAAGTTTTCAGGTAAGTGCAACATCTATAGGGGGCACTTAAAGGGTAAGTTCACCTTTACAGCCCTGCTATATCCGCCTCACGGCTCCGGGGCTTAGAAATCTCCGGAGCTTAATCTCCTAAACATACCCCATCAGGAGGGACGTTTAGGAGCATTCTAATTGGTTGAGTCTATCACATGGGCGGCGCCGAACAATCAGAACCCACGTAGCACGTCCTCTCAGCGGGAAGGAAGACGCGTGACTGCACAGGGGTTTTCTAAGCCCCGGAGCCGTGAGGCGGCTATTGCAGGGCTAAGAACAGGAGATCCTCATCCCCCCAGGTCAGCGGGACCGGGGGGATGAGGAGGGCATGCTGTGTAAGTTCACCTTACAGATTTTTCTGTTAAGGTGAACTTACACTTTAACCACTTGCCGACCGCCCGCCGCAGCATGACGGCGGCAAGGTGGCTTGTTATCGCGAACCGCCATCACAGGACGGCGGCCGCGATAATTAGCATTGTGAGCGTGCGCACGCCGCCAGATGAGCGCCCGCGCACTCACTGTGTTCCGGGGGAGCCAGGGAGCGGCGGACTCGATCGCCGCCGGCTACCCGCGATGGCTCCCCCGCACTGAATGAACGGAGGTCTGTGTAAGTAAACACGGATCTCCGTTCTGTTGAAGGGGGAAGGGCGATGATCACAGCCTTCCTGTATATGGAAGCTGTGATCATCCCCTTTCCCCAGCCAGGGCAGTCCCCCCACAGTTAGAACACGCCCAGGGAACACAGTTAACCCTTAGAGCGCCCCCTGCAGTTTAACCCCTTCACTGCCAATGGCATTTACACAGTAATCAGTGCATTTTTATAGCACTGATCACTGTATAAATGCCAATGGTCCCAAAAAAGTGTCAAAATGGTCCATGTCCGCTGAAATATCGCAGTACCGCTAAAAAAATCGCAGATCGCCGCCATTACTAGTAAAAAAAAAAAAAATTGTGCAAACCAATCAATAAACGCCAATTGCGATTTTTTTTACCAAAAATATGAGGATGAATATAAATCAGCCAAAACCGATGAAAAAAAATGTTATATATTTTTTTTTGGATTTGTATTTTATCAAAAAGTAATAAATTTGGGTCTTTTTGCAAAATTGTCGCTCTTCTTTTGTTTATAGCGGCGATCAGAAATGACGCAGAGGGGATCAAATACCACCAAACGAAAGCTCTGTTTGTGGGAAAAAAAGGACAAATTTCGTTTGGGTACAACGTCGCACGACCGCGCATTTGTCAGTTAAAGCGACGCAGCGCCGAATCGCAAAAAGTGCTCTGGTCCTAAAGTGGGAAATCCTTCCGGGGCTGAAGTGGTTAACCGGTTCCCCACCGCGCGGCGTCTTTTTACGGCAGCAGTCGTAAATAAGCGGCGATCCGCAATCAGCCACTAGGGGGCGCGCGCACCCGCCGCGATGAGCGGCTACAGGGAAAGAACGGGGAACCGCCGATGTAAACACGGTTCCCCGCTCTTTTAGTAGGGGCATGGGTGATCTACTGATCCCTGTCACTGGGATCAGTTAGATCTCTCATGCCCATGTTAGCCCAACCCCCCCACAGTAAGAACACACCCAGGGAACACAGTTAACCCCTAGATCTCCCCCTGCAGGTTAACCCCTTCACTGCCAATGACATTTATACAGTAATCAGTGGACATTTAAATTTCTGATCGCTGAATAAATGTCATTGGTCCCAAAAAAGTGTCAAAAATGTCCGACATGTCCGCCCCAATATCGCATTACCGCTAAAAATCGCAGATCGCCGCCATTACTAGTAAAAAATAAAAAAAAATAAAAACCCCAGAAATTCTCATCATCCGTAAACGCGGCCACTTTTGCGCAAACCAATCAAACGCAGATTGCGATTTTTTTTATCGCAAATATGAGGAATTATATAAATCGCCCAAAAACGGTGAAAAAAAATGTTTTTTTATATTTTTTTTTTTTGGATTTGAATTTTAGCAAAAAGTAAGAAATTTGTTTTTTTTTTTGCAAAATGGTCGCTCTTCTTTTGTTTATAGCGGCGATTAGAAATGACGCAGAGGCGATCAAATACCACCAAAAGAAAGCTCTATTTGTGGGAAAAAAAGGACGCAAATTCTGTTTGAGTGCAATGTTGCACGATCGCGCAATTGTCAGTTAAAGTGACGCAGCGCCGAATCGCAAAAAGTGCTCTGGTCCTAAAGCTGCAAAACCTTCCTGTTGGTAAGTGGTTAAAGAGCACCAGCACTTTAAAGCACAGAGGAACACGTGTCATTGGCACAAGGAATTAATATTGTGGATGCGCTGTACCTCCTTGTGGGGTGAATCCGTCCAATGAGTGTAATACCACTAGGGGGACATCACACCGAGCAGCAGAATCCAAGCACTGAAGAGCACAAGTCACTTTTATATTGGTCACTTTTCATACTGGATACTTGTTTATGGACCTTTCTTTGCATGAAGTATGGATTTTTGTTATTAATTGATGTATACACCAAGCACTTTATATATTCATTTATTTAATTAATTTACATAATTTGTTTATCTCATTTTGGTATATTTATTCATGTGTCACATTCTGATGTCATTACTTTATTGTGATCACCATGGTATTTCACATTATTTACAAGGCACATTTGCACTTTATACTTTTAGAGGCATTAGAAGATCCCACAAGACATGCATATTAATTTGGGAACAGCGCCATACCTACCAATTTATTACACTTCCTCACAGCACAAAGTCAAAGAAATACATTTCCCATTAGCAGGTACAGCTAAAAGAATACAGGCAGCCCCCAGGTTACAAACAAGATTTCTCTGGGTTTGTTCTTAAGTTGAATTTGTTTGTAAGTCGAAACAGGCACATTTTTTAAGTGTAGCTTCAGCCAAAAAAACTATTTTTAAGCTTTTTGGGTAGCATAGGGAAGGGTTAACACCCCTGTAATGTTTGTTTTGCTGTCTATGTTTCTGTTTAGAAGATTTCACCTCACTTCCTGTCCCAATGATAATTGGATTTTGAAAATTTTGGGTTGTTGTGGAAACAAACATTGGTGATAAAGCATCAGTGGAGACCCCTTTTTCCCATAATAACTCTTACTGCAGTACATTTTCCTTCCTATGGGTAGGTTGTTCATAAGTCGGATGTTTATAACTAGGGGACCGCCTGTACAGGAGCAGCACAGAATGACAAGCAATGGAAGCCAGGCATGACATCCCTGTTTCAGGCGATGGCATCTCCCTATTCATGTTCAGATCATTAGGCCTCATACACACGGACGTATTTTGAAGCTCTCCATGTAGCCGTAGGGGGCGTCTGCATTAGTGAGCTGAAACTAGAACCCACGGCCAGCGCGTTCTGAGGCTGTAACGTTTTGCCATTTTTGATGCCAGTGCCGTTAACCTTAGTTTTTGACGCCGACGTTTTTAGGTTGAAAAATAGAGGATTAAAAAGAAAAAAAAAAAAAACGCCTATTGACGCCGACGCTCACGAACGCCGATGCAAAATGCCGAAAAAAAACGCTGATTTTTTTCCCTGACGTCGGACCCAACGTTTGCTGATTTTTAAACATACGCCCGTGTGTATGAGGCCTAAGGCACACAGCTCTCCTTTCTCTCCTCAAAACCACTCCTTCTGTTTGCAGGCACTCTCCCTTCCTGGCCTGAAAATCAGTGGTGATCAGGCAAGAGATCTGCTTTGAGCATTCATACAGCTACATGTCTCATGCTTCTAACAAGCCCTGCTACATACATTTTTTTTGTGGCATTAGGTCTGTCCCATTACTGCAGATTCTATCCTCTCCATTACCTGCCATCCTCAATTTTCAGGCACCATGTGTCCAAAAGTCAAATGTGTGGGACTGAGGAAGGGGGCGGGTTACAGTGCTGTTGTTATTAGCTGAGGAGGCACAGGAGAGGCAAAGCAACTGCCAATAGTTTTACAAAGTGTGTCACTAACAGACAGTCAGGGCCAGGTGTACAAATCATTGATTTTTACAAACTGTCCTTGTATTTAGTGACATTTGGCAAGTTGTCCTACCTGCAGCCTGGAGCTGTGCTGGCAGAGAAATTTGCTGACTCATGGTGGTGTGTCTCTCCTCCTTCCCGGACCCTACCTCTCTCCTTCACTGGCTGTATGGTAAGCTGCTCCCAGCCTCACACTTTCCTCACTTCCACTTGCAACTGCTCCAGGGGAAATCTCCACCCCTTGATGCAAGGAGCCAATAAGGGAGCTTAATAGGCGGGCCAGGTCGGCATTTCGGCCCATCCTAATGCACTCCTATTAAAAGAACAGCAAACTTTCAGACAGCCAATAAGCGTGTAGAAACTGTTTACTCAGTGTTCCCAATACTCTTGTAAATTATTTTTCGAACGGATGGCCTGTTGCTAGGCAGATTAGAACAGATCTACCTAACAACAGCAGCAGAGAGATAAAAAATCAGGAAAGGGAACTACAAGTGCAGGGCTAGCATTTAAAGGCACAGAACACATTTTATTGTACAGACACATATAGTTAATTTTTATTCATTTCCTGCAACAAACTGGTGGGGCACTGCCCCAGGAGCCCCTATGGACGAGCCTCCACTGTCCTTGTATAATGCTAGGTACTAAAAGGTTCTTTACAGGAGAAGGCTGCTAAACCCAAGGCCCTTTGGGCAGAGGTGATAGCAATCAGAAAGACTACCTTGTGAGTAGGTTCAGATAAGATAAAACCCCCTAAAAGGTTTGAAGAATGGTTTCTGAAGGAACAAAATATTTAAGTTAGAAACACATGGAGACACAAAGGAGAGTACAGGAGGAGAGAGGTGCGCAAAACCCTGCATAAAGTACTTCACAAAGAAATGAGAGGCCAGTAGTTTCTGAAACAGAATGGCCAAGGCTGAGATTTACACTTTGAAAGTACTCTAAGCCAGATGCTGTTCCAGACCAGACTGGAGGAAGGATAGGATACATCCCAGAGAGTACTTTCTAGGATGATTTAGATTTTTCTAAAACCAAGCAAAATAGGCCTAGGTATGACAGTAGACTTTCTGGGAAGTCGACTTCCCAGCTATCAAGAGGGTAGGAATGACCGAATCTCACAGGTCATAGTATTTTAGAACCTGGCCTTCAACAGCCAAAATCAGCGACCAAGAAGGATGTTGTACTGATTCTTGGGACAGTATGTCTGAACGATCCGAGAGGGCCCACAGAGAGTCTGCCAGGAGTCCGAATTTGTTTGACTACCATGTTCTCCTGGGCCCATTTGGTGCAATGAGAATCACTGGCACTCCCTCTATCTTCATATTGCAGAGCAGACCAGGGAAGATATGGAGAGGCAGAAAGGCGTACATCAGACTGAACTGATCCCATGGTGTCCCTAACCTAACCTGGGACTAACCTGCCCAGTTTATTCACTAACACCATAAGAGATCAGCGCTGCTCCAAGCCTGCAGTGTCAGTCTCCCAGGTTTACATCATGTATTCAGGTGCTTGCTGAAATAAAGCACATCTCACTTCAAAATGTAATATAGCATGCAGATACCACTGCACACTGTATGCAAATACAATCAATCATTCACACCCCTCTGACATGTTTCACCCACATTGTTAAAATAAAATTAGGTTCATCTACTGAGGGCGTACTCCACTTTTTTTTAAATAAACTACTTCTCCATAGGATACAGCTGACCAAACCTATATATTATTATAAGGAAACTGCCATAAACCCAAGGGTGGAACCTTCAAAGGATCAGACTCAGAAAGCGGCCATTTTAAATCAACGCGGACCATGTCAGACAGTGACTTCACTAAGGCCCTTTGGGCTTGGGAAACACTTTGAATCTGAGGCTCCTCTGACTCAGTCTCATATGAGGATTCAGCGGACCCTTCCACATCAGGTTCTGCAACATCCACGACTTCCCCATGATCCTCCCATTACTTCTCTACCACAGCAAAGGGGACAGCAGACTCAGAGAGTATAGAGTAAAAGCATATCAGCAAGCTTACCCTCTAAACTCGCTAAACCAGAAGACAAAACCTCTGTTATAACATATGCTAACGTTCTTGTAGTAACCACAAGACCAGATAGGCATGGCAGCTCACTCTCCTGAAACCCTTGGCCTTTGTGGGACAACCATACCCGCCCCCCCCCCCCGCGCTGTGCTCCCAATCTTCTTCTTTTAAAGAGATATTAGCCCACTAAGAATAATAACTGGACCTGTGCTAGAAAAAAGGTAACCCCACTCAGAGGTCACTTGTACAAAGAAGTGTGATATCATAGGGGATCGCCCAGCTGCCAGTGCCCTTCCCTAGTAGGTCTATTCACATGACTCCCCTTCAGACTCTGGTCTAAAAAACTGAACACTTCCTGTGTAAGAGGGGTTATATAGGGGAGGGCTCTCTGCTTTTTGCCAGTGTCCAATCACCTGTTGGTGGTGCATAACCCATCAAGTAGGGATTAATATGGCTGCTTTGTGCTCCGTGGTGTACGATAAATGTCTTTTTAGACTTAGCATGTGTTTTTGTACCAAAAAACGACATGGAGGGATGGAGAAGATTTGAGTGTGACATGGCAGAGACTTTTGCGCACACCAGTATATCCTCACTGGCAAGCGTAATGCATGAATCCTTGACATCTTCTGCAGACTCCTCGAACACCAAAACCTGGTCCTCTTCATTCCCTTCTATGTTCACTTCTTCTAGGCCGAGCATGTTGGGATCCAAGTAAGGTAACGACCGTGGAACTGGACAAGAAGCCTGGCATTTCTGAATCCTATATGGTTGTATTAACCACTTGCCAACCAGCCACTGTATATATTTGGCGGCAGGTTGGCTCTATTGTGCGAATCGCCGTACCTGTACGGCAGTCCGTGCAAGTGCTACACGACGCGGGAGCGTGCCTGCGGGCTCGATGTCCGCCGGGGACCCACGATCGCGGTACACAGAGGCAGAACGGGGATCTACCTATGTAAACAAGGCGGATCCCCATTCTGACAGGTAACAATCTGAGATCTGCTGTTCCCAGTGATCGGGAACAGCGATATCTTTGTTGTTCCAGGTAGCCCAGCCCCCACATAGTTAGAACACACACAGGGAACACAGCTAACCCCTTGATCGCCCGCTAGTGTTAACCTTTTCCCTGCCAGTGTCATTTATACATTGATCAGTGCATTTTTTTTTTAGCGCTGATCAATGTAATGTCACTGGTCCCCAAAAAGTGTCACTAGGGGTCAGATTTGTCCGTCACAATGTTGCAGTCCCGCTAAAAATCGCAGATCGCCCCCATTACCAGTAAAAACAATAAAAAAAAATTAAAAGTCCCTAAGACGCTATAACCTTTGCGCAAACCAATCAAAATAGGCTTATTGTGATTTTTTTTTTTACCAAAATATGTAGAAGAATATATATTGGCCTAAACTGACGAATAAATTAGTTATTTTATTTATTTATTTTTTTTGATATGTATTATAGCAGAAAGTAAAAAATAGTTTTTTTTTTCAAAATTGTCGGTCTTTTTTTGCTTATAGTGCACACAATAAAAAACACAGAGGTGATCAAATACCACCAAAAGAAAGCTCTATTTGTGGGGGAAAAAAAAGGACATCAATTTTTTTTGGGTACAGCATCGCACGGACATGCAATTGTCAGTTAAAGCGACACGGTGCCGTATAGCAAAAAATGGCCTGGTCATTAACCACTTGCCGACCGTGTAACGTAGTTACACGGCCGCAAGTGGCACTCATTGTTCTGGGAGGGCGTATAATAACGTCCTCCCAGAATCGCGCTCCCGCGCACCCCCTGGGGGCGCGCACCTGGGAGCACCCGTGACCGCCGGGTCCGTGAGACCCGGCGCATCACGGATCACGGTAAATGGCCGCTTGGAGCGGCTGTTTACCACGTGATCGCTCCGTCAAATGACGGAGCATCACATGTAAACAAGCCGGCGGAAGTGCTCTCCCCTCTCCGCACCGATCGACCCCTCATCACCCATGCACCCTCATCCATGCCCACCCATCCGTCACCCATACATCCATGCCCACCCATCCGTCACCCATACATCCATGCCCACCCATGCATGCGTGCTCACCCATCCGTCACTCATGCATACGTGCTCACCCATCCATGTCCACCCATCCGTCACCCATACATCTGTGCTCACCCATCTGTCACCCATGCATCTGTGCTCACCCATCTGTCACCCATGCATCCGTGCTCACCCATCCATCACCCATGCGTCCGTGCTCACTCATCCGTCACCCATGCGTCCGTGCTCACTCATCCGTCACCCATGCATCCGTACTCACCCATCCGTCACCCATGCATCCGTGCTCACTCATCAGTCACCCATGCATCCGTGCTCGCCCATCCGTCACCCATGCGTCCGTGCTCACCCATGCATATGTGCTCACCCATCCATCACCCATGCATCCGTGCTCACTCATCCATCACCCATGCATCCATGCCCACCCATCCATGCTCACCCATTCGTCACCCATGCATCCGTGCTCACTCATCCGTCACCCATCCACTGTCACCCATGCATCCGTGCTCACTCATCTGTCACCCATGCATCCGTGCTCACCCATCCATGCTCACTCATCCGTCACCCATGCATCCGTGCTCACCCATCCAGCCATGCATCCCTGCTCACCAATCCAATCGTGCTCACCCATGCATCCGTGCTCACCCATCCGTCACCCATGCTCACCCATCCGTGTCCACCCATCCGTCAACCATGCTCCCCCATCCGTCACCCATACATCCGTGCTCACCCATCTGTCACCCATGCATCCGTGCTCACTCATCCGTCACCCATGCATCCGTACTCACCCATCCGTCACCCATGCATCCGTGCTCACTCATCCGTCACCCATGCATCCACGCTTGCCCATCCGTCACCCATGCGTCCGTGCTCACCCATCTGTCACCCATGCATCTGTGCTCACCCATGCATCCGTGCTCACCCATCCATGCTCACCCATCCGTCACCCATGCATCCGTGCTCACTCATCTGTCACCCATGCTCACCCATCCATCACCCATGCATCCATGCTCACCCATCCATGCTCACTCATCTGTCACTCATGCATCCATGCTCACCCATCCGTGCTCACTCATCCATCACCCATGAATCCGTGCTCACCCATCCAGCCATGCTCACCCATGCATCTGTTCTCACCAATCCAATCGTGCTCACCCATGCAGCCTCATCCATGCTCACCCATCCAGCCTCATCCGTGTTCACCCATGCATCCGTGTTCACCCATGCATCCGTGTTCACCCATACATCCGTGCTCACCCTTGCATCCGTGCTCACCCATGCATCCGTGCTCACCCATGCATCCATGCTCAGCCATGCATCCGTGCTCTGCCATCCATCTGTGCTCACCCATGCATCCGTGCTCCGCCATCCATCTGTGCTCACCCATCCATCCGTGCTCACCAATCCAGTCATGCTCACCCATGCAGCCTCATCCATGCTCACCAATCCAGCCGTGCTCACCCATTCAGCCTCATCCGTGTTCACCCATGCATCTATGCTCCGCCATCCATCCGTGCTCACCCATCCATCTGTACTCAACCATGCATGCGTAGCTCATGGGCTATTAATATTCCTGGCTATGCTCTCTTTCGGAAAGACAGGGTAAAACGGAGGGGTGGTGGTGTCTGTCTCTATGTGAGAAGTGATCTCAAAGCGAGTGTGAATGAGGACCTAGTTGATGGAGAGTGTGATGAGTCTGAAGGATTATGGGTAGATCTGCATATGGGCGTGCGCACTACAAAGGTTATCATTGGAGTTTGTTATAGACCTCCCAGTGTTAAAGAGGAGGTGGAGACTCTGCTCCTTGCACAGATAGATAGAGCTGCAAGGGTTGGGACAGTGATAATAATGGGGGATTTTAACAACCCGGAAATTAACTGGAGTAATGGCACTGCTGGGAATCGCCAGGGTCGTCACGGTAATGAGGTCAATTAAAGGCCCAACAATTTTAGGGGGTAATAATAGTGACAGGGTTGGGAACGTCGAGATAGATAGACACGTT
>BLSH010333012.1:675549-686709 GCA_018402905.1 Glandirana rugosa | reverse complement strand
TGAGTCAAACATTCTGATGAAGACAAGGATACTCTAAATAGTTCTTCAAAGCTTGGTCCCACTCTTCCTCACTAAGAGTATCTAGGTCTCTACGCCATGGCCCCCGACTGCTCAGTTGTGTTTTTATTCCTTCTATCCTTTATAGTGAAGAATATATGTACAAAACAGAAGTAAAAAATCCCGCGCTGGTAAGTCCTCTTGTATGGCAAGCGACCAACTGGGCAAAGGTGAATGTACTGGTGTATGCAGCCCTCCTCGGACGGGGAGTTCCGAAAGTGACTAAAAAACAAGAGAAAAAAGGAAGGCGCACGCACCTGGTGCATTACCAAAAATAATTTTATTAAAATGATAGCAAGAGAGGGTACTCACAAGGTCAGGAGTTGGGAAGTAGTGGGTGCACAACCTGTGCAGACAGAGTAAAAGCTGACGCGTTTCGGGGGCGCACCCCCTTCCTCAGAGCTTTGCCTTTATCTTTAGATAACTGCAATGTTCCCAAACGAATCCGTACATGTTTATGTTTCCAGATCAGATCTCTAAACAGAGCATCTATTTGTCTAAAGAATTTCTGAGGCAGCCATATAGGACAATTGTGTAAAAAATATAGTAGTTGTGGCATCCATACCATCTTTATCAAATTGGCTCTACCAATTACCGTTAACTGTAGTCTGCCCCATGTTTTCCCAACTTTTTTATAGCGTTTAAGTAATGGGGTTAGGTTCCTTTCTACATATGTGTTCACTTGAGGTGTAATTTGAATCCCTAGATATTTAAATTAGGATACTACAGTTATTTGAGATGCTGATATTGGCAGATTATTTAGCAATGGATCTACAGGTAAAAGGACGGATTTATCCCAGTTTATTTTGAACCCTGAAAAGGACCCATATATATTAATCAAAGACATTACTTCTACTGATACATGTCCGTTTACTCGAACCCGAGCTACTGGGTCAGTATAGAGAAGTTGTATCAATTTTATAAATTGAGGTCCAAATCCAAACCTTTCTAAACAGTTCCATAAGAAGTCCCACTCAATACTATCAAAGGCTTTTGCCGCATCAAGCAACAATATAACCCTATTTCCTATATTTTCAGATGGAACCTGCAAATTCCAAAATAACAGTCTTATATTCACTGTACTAGACCTGTCTGGAATAAAACCGGCTTGGTCTGGGTGCAACTATCTTTGCTATAACCTTTGCTAGCCTGTTAGCTAGTACCTTTGCTAATAGCTTCACATCCAATGTAAGCAAGGATATTGGACGATATGATTCTAAATTTTCAGGATCTTTATCAGGTTTTAGCAGGACTATGATAAATCGCCTCATTCATAGAAGGAGGAAGATGGCCACACTCCATAGCGGAGTTAAATACCTCCAATAATTCTGGCAACAATTTAGCACCATAAACCTTATAGACCTTGCTTAGTAACCCTTCTACTCCTGGGGTTTTGTTGTTAGGCATATTAGCGGAAGCGGCTTGTAATTCCTCTAGGGCAGTGGTTCTCAACTCCGGTCCTCGGGACCCACCAACAGGCCAGATTTTAAGTATTACCTTGGGGAGATGCAGATTAGAATAATGCAATCACTGAGCAGCAAATGAGATCACCTGTGATGTATTTCAGTTATTCTGCAAACCTGGCCTGTTGGGGGGGTTCCGAGGACCGGAGTTGAGAACCACTGCTCTAGGGTCAGGGGCCCATTTAGCATCTCTTTAACGGCTACAGAGATTTCTTTTAATGTGATAGATTTAAGAAAGTATTTCAATTCAGTATTTTTATAAGAAACTTTACTACCATACAGATTCTTGAAAAAATCCAAAAACGCTGCAGATATCTCTGTTGTAGTTCGTACCTTTTCAATTGAAGATACTTTCAATTCCATCACTTGTGTCATTGGCCTTTGGGCCTTTATTATTGTTGCTAAAAGATGACCTGTATTTTCCCCGTCTTCAAAATACTGTATGTTTGTTGGAGAAAAAATAATTTCTGCTCTGCTTTTTGTACGTGAAATATCTGCATATTCTTGTTTTTGTATCCATAGCTGTTGATTTTCTATAGTGGGATTTGCTATATACTTAATTTTGGCCTGTAGTGTTGCCTCAGCCACAGTCTTTTCCCAAGCTTTAGCTCTTTTTTTAATTTTTGAGATTTGAGATATAAATAATCCTCTTATATAAGCCTTTAGTGAATCCCAATATATCAGGGAAGCTACAGTGAACTTGACAGCACTAAAGGCCGTAATATCAGATAGAATACTTTCCTTAGAAGGGAAAAGGTCAAACCATTAAGGATTAATTTTCCACAGGGTACGAATCTGAATAGAACATAAGTTTAGCTGAAGAACCAATGGCGAATGGTCTGACAACCCTCTAGCTGCATACTTCACCTCCGTTATAACTGGTAGCATTGTTGGAGTAACCAATACTAAATCTATTCTAGAAAGGGCCTTATGACTACTAGAGAAGCATGAATATTATTTTTCATTAGGGTGTAACTTTCTCCATATATCTATCAAACCTATTTCTTTCAGAAAACCTGCAAAGGGGGTACCTATCATATTTTTTGTCCTATATTCATACCATGTTTATCTAAGAAAGGATTGATATAGTTATTAAAATCCCCTACTAACAACCAGGGGGCATCGGCTTTTTCAGAGGTAAATTTCAGAAATTCCTTAAGTACCTCCGGTGAATATGGAGGTGGTATATATACATTAGCCAACACATATGGTTTCCTATACATTGTACAGTACATAAATATATAACGACCCCTAGTGTCCGTTTGTGCTTGCATGCATGAGAATTCAACATCATTAGCTATTAACACAGACACTCCCCTGGAGTGTGTAGTATGAACAGCATGATATTGTCTACTGTAACGTGCAAGTTTCAAGTAATTTAATTTATCTATATTTAAGTGAGTCTCTTGCAGGCAAATAATAGACAGAGAAAACGGTTTCAATGTGGTAAACATTGCTTCTCTCTTTGCCGGGTCACCAAGACCCCTAACATTCCAAGATACCAAAACTTGCATTAAGACTATTGTAATATGATATTCTAAGATCTTGCATTGCTAACACCCATTTACCTCTTTTCACTAGGCAATATTGATTAAAAGATTTCCATTTAGAGAAATACAGGTGCTGGTCATATAATTAGAATATCATCAAAAAGTTGATTTATTTCACTATTTCCATTTAAAAAGTGAAACTTATATATTATATTCATTCATTACACACAGACTGATATATTTCATATGTTTATTTCTTTTAATTTTGATGATTATAACTGACAACTAAGGAAAATCCTAAATTCAGTATCTCAGAAAATTAGATTATTACTTAAGACCAATACAAAGAAAGGATTTTTAGAACTCTTGGCCAACTGAAAAGCATGAACATGAAAAGTATGAGCATGTAGAGCACTCAATACTTAGTTGAGGCTCCTTTTGCCTGAATTACTGCAGCAATGTGGCGTGTCATGGAGTCGATCAGTCTATGACACTGCTCAGGTGTTATGAGAGCCCAGGTTGCTCTGATAGTGGCCTTCAGCTCTTCTGCATTGTTGGGTCTGGCATATCGCATCTTCCTCTTTACAATACCCCATATATTTTCTATGGGGATAAGGTCAGGCAAGTTTGCTGGCCAATTAAGAACAGGGATACCATGGTCCTTAAACCAGGTACTGGTAGGTTTGGCACTATGTGCAGGTGCCAAGTAATGTTGGAAAATTAAATCTGCATCTCCATAAAGTTGGTCAGCAGCAGGAAGCAAGTGCTCTAAAACTTCCTGGTATACGTCTGTGTTGACCTTGGACCTCAGAAAACACAGTGGACCAACACCAGCAGATGACATGGCACCCCAAACCATCACTGACTGTGGAAATTTTACACTGGACCTCAAGCAACATGAATTGTGTGTCTCTCCTCTCTTCCTCCAGACTCTGGGACCCTGATTTCCAAAGGAAATGCAAAATTTACTTTCATCAGAGAACATAACTTTGGACCACTCAGCAGCAGTCCAGTCCTTTTTGTCTTTAGCCCAGGCGAGATGCTTCTGACGCTGTCTGTTGTTCAAGAGTGGCTTGACACAAGGAATGCGACAGCTGAAACACATGTCTTGCATACATCTGTGCACAGTGGTTCTTGAAGCACCGACTCCAGCTGCAGTCCACTCTTTGTGAATCTCCCCCACATTTTTGAATGGGTTTTGTTTCACAATCCTCTCCAGGGTGCGATTATCCCTATTGCTTGTGCACTTTTTTCTACCACATCTTTTCCTTCCCTTCGCCTCTCTTTTAATGTGCTTGGACACAGAGCTCTGTGAACAGCCAGCCTCTTTTGCAATGACCTTTTGTGTCTTGCCCTCCTTGTGCAAGGTGTCAATGGTCGTCTTTTGGACAACTGTCAAGTCAGCAGTCTTCCCCATGATTGTGTAGCCTACAGAACTAGACAGAGACCATTTAAAGGCCTTTGCAGGTGTTTTGAGTTAATTATCTGATCAGAGTGTGGCACCAGATGTCTTCAATATTGAACCTTTTCACAATATTCTAATTTTCTGAGATACTGAATTTGGGATTTTCCTTAGTTGTCAGTTATAATCATCAAAATGAAAAGAAATAAACATTTGAAATATATCAGTCTATGTAATATGAATGAATATAATATACAAGTTTCCCTTTTTGAATGGAATTAGTGAAATAAATCAACTTTTTGATGATATTCTAATTATATGACCAGCACCTGTATAGTTCCTCTCTCAATGCAATCACCAAGCAAGATTCCCTCAATATCTTGTGTTGTAAGGGATATTTTTTAACAATCTGGTGCAGTTTAGAAAAAAAAAAAGAAGTAAACTAAAAACAAAAAATAACAATAAAAAGCAAAAACAAATACTCACATAATACCCACTTACTCCATTACCAGTTTCACATTTCCTCTTAGTGATTTTTACCCGAATATTTTTGTGAACACACAAAACCCCACAAACAAAATTTACTCCAAGCCTAATCCCATTAGCTGGCAATTGCTCAGAATAAACCAAACCAACAAAAATAATACCTAATATGTTCTAGTCTCCCTCAGGAAACTGGAGCAATAATTAAAGGGGTTCTCCAAAGCTCTATCGCACAGCTGTACGACTTCCAAAAACTATATAAAAATAAATAATTCACGTAGTTTAATAAATACTGTGCACCTAAAGAAGAAAAAAAAGAAAAAAAAATACAAAAATAAAAAACATCAAAACTGCAAAACTAACATTTCCCGCAGGAAAAATGATTAGATAATCCATACTTT
The DNA here is from genome assembly GCA_018402905.1 of Glandirana rugosa. Classification (NCBI taxonomy): domain Eukaryota; kingdom Metazoa; phylum Chordata; class Amphibia; order Anura; family Ranidae; genus Glandirana; species Glandirana rugosa. The sequence continues at coordinate 681,413 of BLSH010333012.1, read as the reverse complement.
ATTTGGCTCTCTCCCCCGGCTCTCTATATTAATACAAAAATTAAACAGATAGGCTCCTGATCTGTAGATATATGTATAGTGGGCGGGGAAAGGGGAGGGGAGAGAAAAAAAAAAAAAAAAAAAAAAACCAACCCCTTCCCCACTCCCCCATCAACCCCCCCTGTATCCTTCCTTTTAAATGTATCTTTATTTATAATGTCTATCTAGCCATTCAGTGGCCTCGAGTGGTGTGTCAAAAAAATTGACATCACCACCAGCTACCACTCTGAGTTTAGCAGGATATAACATTGAGTATGCTAATTTCAATCTCTGTAATCTTTTTTTCACATCCTGAAATTTAGATCGCTGTTTCTGAATTTCTGGAGAAAAATCGGGGAAAAATATAACTTTAGTCCCATTGAAAAGAACTTCCTTTAACAGCTTAGCTCTTTGCAAAATAAGATCTCTATCCCTTTGATTAAGTAGTCGCACTAAAAATGGTCGTGGGGCTCCAGGTGGTAAGGGCCTAGAGGGTACCCGATGTGCTCTTTCCACAGAAAAAGTCATAGTAAGATGGTCTTTCCCTATGGTTTCCCACAACCATGTTTCTGCAAACTCTGTTGGATTAGCACTTTCTACATGCTCTGGAAGCCCCACCAATCTAACATTGTTACGTCAAAAACTATTTTCCAAGTCCTCTAATTTATGAGCACTAGTATCCAATTTTTTCTTTGTTTGTTTGACGTCTTTATTTAAAGTCTGAGACACATCTTCTAGTTTCTTGGCTCGATCTTCCAGTATAGTTGTTCGTTCCCGTATCTTCTGCATATCTTGACGAAGCAAAGTCCACAGTTCCCATTCACAGTTTGTTTTTATATTCACTATTTTTTACTTTGTATCTTGACTTTCACTCACCCTCTGACAAAGTTGTTCAGCTCTCCGCTCAGCTCTCCACTCTCTGCTCATCTCTTCTTGGATCTTGTCCTGTCTCCGCCGGGCCGTTGCGCTGTATCAATACGAACTCAGACCTCCCCGGGTGTCACCAGCGCTCCCAAACACCTCCGTGCCACTCCGAGCACTCCCGGCTATTCCCGAGTGTCCCCGAGCCGACAAGCGGAGCCGTGCAATAGTTTAGGCTGTCGTCACTGCAAGCTCCGAGGGCTCCTGATGGCCGATCGTTATGGACTCCAGACAGACCCCACCAAGCCACAGAGCTCCGGTATGTCTCCCGTCCCTCACTTGCCACCTCCGATCCAGGTGACAGAGAGACACCAGAGATACCAAGGCTAGAGTCACTTTCCAGTGGGCAGTATAGGAGATCCGAGAAGCGAGGGCACTTCTACGGTGAGTCTATGAGTAGTTAAGGCAAAAAAAAAAGATTGGCACAGATGAATCCCAGCGTCGGGACAAAGGGAGAACAAAGGGGAGATATTTACAGTCCAGTCCACTCTTCACGCTCACATGGAGATCAAGGTTAGCAAGCAGGCTACCATCCAGACCAAAGACAGCCGGTCAGTTGTAAAAGCCATCCGACATGCAGGGCATAGGTCTAGGGAGGTAATCAGGGCAATCAGCCTAAATACTCATCAGGATGGTAGAGCCGGCAAACACCTCAACACACGTCTGCTTACATCAAAAGACACGAGAGAATGCTCAAGAAGAATTCATTTGTATCTCCCTCCCAGCCCCTCTCCTGCCAAATAAATTTTTCTAATGTTGAATGCACATTAAAAATGTAAATCTTGTGGGCTTTGCATTCAAAGCTTTACTACTTTGGAAAATTTGAAAAATCAAATATTTCAATTGAGAAGCAGTTCCTCTGGTCTGATACCAGACTGCATGTATTATCATATAAACGGGTTTTGAGGAGTAACCATTAAACATAATGGGTGATGCAGATATTTTATATTTCTTTATTGTGGCTCACCATTACATAAGAATGCATTATAAGCCTGGGTACCTTAGATGATCTAATGCTATAGGAATGTCATTATGAACTGACCAACTCCCTTCAGGAATGTGTGCATATCATTTTCCAAAGGGTTATGACTGGTCAGTGTTACCAACTACTCCTGTCTATACTACAGCCAAAACTTTTAATAGTCTCCTGGATCATCTGCCAAGGTGTTGTTGGAAAATGGGCGGGGACCTTGGAAGAGCACCTATATTCTACCTGCAACCAAGTTTCTTTATATATTATTTTGATGTTACATTGTTACTTCTGTCACAACTTTCATCCAAGATTCAAACAATCTATTTGAAAATATATGAGAAAGTTAAAAGAATCTTGGGTGAAAACATTTCTAAATAGACCCATTAATGTTTTAATAGATGCCTATAGATGAAGACAGCGCTGCTTGGCCCTGCCCCCCCACTCCCTCATCACAGGATTTAACTGACAACAGTGGGAGCCAATGGCTCCTGTTGCCTTAGAAAAGCCTGTGAGAGTGGTGAGAGCTGCTACAGATTGAAACAGCACTGGATTGAGTTAGAACTCAAGGTAAATATAAGGAAGGGGGTGAAGGGTTGAAGGGGTGATACTGTTAACAATTTTGATCTTAATGCAGGAAATGCAAGGTAAAAAATGTTTTGGCTTTAAAACCTTAAAGTGGTTCTAAAGCCCAGATTCCACTTTTCCTTAACTGAGCCCGATCCAGCGATGTGCATAATCGCAGCAGCTCCTGCCGCTGTCTCTCTTCTCACTGGACAGATTGATAGCAGCAGGAGCGATTGGTTTGCACGGCTATCAATCAAATCTGGTGACAGGGGAGCGGGGACGGAGCCGAGTCTTGCTGTCTGTGTCAATGGACGCAGCAGCGGGACTCAGGAGCGAGTATGCACAGGGGCCCCAGGAGAAGAAACTTTCCCTGGGGGCACCTGATGAAGAAGAGGTGCCTAGAATGCGATCAAGGGACCCCAGAAGAAGAGGATCAGGGCTACCATTGCACAGAGCAGGTAAGTATAACATGTTTGTTATTTTTATTTTAAAAAATTAAGCTTTATAACCACTTTAAGGCTAGGGTCACGCCAATTCAGGTTGTGCTTGATGAGTTTTCCTGTGTGTTTTGTGTTTGACACACATTTTTAATGCATTTTTGGGAGGGATCTGTTATGTGGGAGAAACCAGCAAAAATTCAGCAGAAACTGCATTTTTGATGCGGTTTCACTGTGTTTCCATTGAAATATATGGACTACGGCCTATGTAAATCTTCTTTACATACAAAAGACATAAATTACTGCTGGACATTAAAGGAACTTGTAATCATTCCAAAATACCTCATCAGGAGCACCACTTCCTGGAAAGAAGTTTCCATCGTCGTAGCGGTGGAGTGATATATATAGAACAGAAGGATCACTATAGAAAGCCTGCTGAGTACCATTTCCATGATGCACATCCTAAAATAAAAACGTTTAAAAAAAATTGTAAATTATTGTAAATCATAGTGACGTATAGCAGATATATTAAAATTGCTGGGCCTGAACCCATCTTCAGGTTACATGACCCCTACATTTGACACCCCTTCCCCAAAACCCTTCAGAAAGATCTCCTATGTGTATATTTTGCTTTAAAACAATAAAAAGTAGTTAAATTGAATGAAGAAACATCTTCTATAGGACAGTAAGATTTTTATGACTGAGACAGAAGGGTGTACTACTGGAACAGTCCATTTTTTAGTGAATTTTTCCATTAGATATAGCGCAACAATTATCGCAGGGGTGAAAACCTCTTCATGAGAAACAGAATTGTCATAAATTGCCCATTATATTTGTTTATAAGCGGAAAAAAGGGATTTTATTAAAACTTACCGTAAAATCCTTTTCTCCAAGTTCACTGACAGACGCAGCTCTTCATGACTTTGTGGGTTTTATGTTCCTGTTCCTACCAGGAGTTAACTAGGCAGGGAAAAGAAATCAGCTGGCCCCTCCCCTGGGGGCCGTCCTCTTTTCCTACATTAAAACCCCCCTCACAGAATAGCTCTCCAGTGTGTACACAAGCCGTACCAAAACAGAGCCCAGAGGGGTGGGTGCTGCGTCTGTCAGTGAACTCGGAGAAAAGGATTTTACGGTAAGTTTTAATAAAATCCCTTTTTCTCCTACGTTCACTGACAGACGCAGCTCTTCATGACTTTGTGGGGATGTCCCCAAGCTGTGTCAAAAAAGAAGGGTGGGTAAACGCAAACAACTGTACCCAACTGAACCTCTGAGGAGGCGCCAGACGCGCCTACACTGCCGCCTGCAGAACTTTGAGGCCAAAAGCAGCATCCGAAGATGCAAACACATCAACTTTGTAAAACTTAGTGAAAGTGTGAACCGAGGCCCAAGTGGCCGCCTTGCACACCTGTGACACCGAGGCCTGGTGTCTGAAGGCCCAGGAAGTACTAACCGCCCGGGTAGAAAGAGCCGTGACCGGAAAAGGGGGAACCTTGCCCCGAACAGAATACGCATGGGTCACAGTTTTTCTAATCCACTGAGAAATCGTAGCCGAAGAGGCCGCCAAACCTTTGCGCGGGCCCTCTGGCAGAACAAACAAGGCGTCAGCTTTACGAAGAGAAGCTGTAGCAGCCAAGTACACCCGTAAGGCCCTAACTAAGTCCAAGGCATGCAACTCGAATTCCTTTGGGTGCGATGGACGAGGGCACAATGAAGGTAGAACAATATCTTCATTGATATGAAAAGAAGAGACTACCTTTGGAAGAAAAGAAGGAAGGGGTCGCAAGACCGCCTTATCATGTATCACCAAATAAGGAGACTTGCACGATAGGGCAGCCAATTCCGACACTCGTCTGGCAGAAGTGCTGGCAACCAAAAAGGCCACCTTCTGCGACAGAAGTTGTAAAGGGATCTCCCTGATCTTCTCATAAGGTGGTTTTTGAAGAACAGAAAGCACCAGATTCAGATCCCATGGGGCCATCGGGGATCTCACCCGAGGCGCCACATGTCGCACACCTTGTACAAAGGTACGAATCAGAGAGTGCGAAGCCAAAGGTCTCTGAAAAAGTATGGCTAAGGCCGAGATCTGGCCCTTAAGAGTACTCAAAGCCAACTGCTTAGTCAGACCTTGCTGAAGAAAAGTCAGCACCCTGGATACTACATACGAGCGAGGGTTGTGGCCCTCCGCCTCGCACCAGGCAATATAAGCCTTCCAGGTACGGTGATAAATCTTGCGAGAAGTGCACTTGCGAGCTTTCAACAAGGTGGGGATCACGGAGCCGGCCACTCCTCTATCCCTCAGCACCTGGGACTCAATAGCCAAGCCGTCAAAGCCAGCGAGGGTAAAGCAGGGTGCAAGATGGGTCCTTGAGACAGGAGGTCGTCTCGCATTGGAAGCCGCCAGGGGGCGTCTGCCACCATTTGCACCACGTTGGCGTACCAAGTGCGCCGAGGCCAATCCGGGGCCACCAGAATGGTCGGAATTCCTTCCATCGCCACAGCCGTGGCATTGTCCGACTGAATACGAATCGGGCGGCCTTGCAATCTCCTCGTCCAATGAGAAAGACACAGTCTGATCGCTCTCAGCTCCAGCACATTGATTGGTAGACAGGCCTCCTGGGCCGACCAACGACCCTGAGCTGATAACTGCTCCAGGACTCCGCCCCAACCCGTCAGACTGGCGTCCGTGGTGATCACCGTCCACAGAATGGGAAAGAACGACTTCCCTCGAGTGAGGGCCGAATCCCGCAACCACCAAGTGAGGGACACCCTGGTCTAAGAGCCCAGCCGGATCAGAAGATCCAGGGACCGGTGGGACTTGTCCCATTGAACCAGAATTGCTCGTTGGAGCAAATGAGTGTGACCCGCTATGGAAAACGGGTCTCAGTGTGAGTAAACGAGGTTGCTCGTTAAGACCAAGTTACCCTGTTCAGGGTGGCCAGGGACCTAGAAGA
>BLSH010333012.1:637305-652682 GCA_018402905.1 Glandirana rugosa | reverse complement strand
CATACTGGAAGTGTAGACAGAGAGAGAAGAAATGAAGCAGGGGGTGACCAGTGTAGCAGGAATAAGTGAAAGTAATTCACCAGGAAAGAAGGTGGAGTGATCCAGGAAGGAAAACAAGTTGATGGAAGTGAAGAGGGCTCCATGAGGAAGGAGGGATTAATATTTAGCAATCAGTAGGTGAGATAAAGCAGTTGGAGCAGCTGGAGGAGTTAAATTACCCGGACCTTGTGCAGTGAAAGAACATACCTGTGTCCCAATAATCAAGCTCCCCTACAGCATGTGAGAGGCAGGGTGCATATCACTACGCTAGGGACTGCCTGGGGTGCCAGAACTTTACATATGTCAGAAAACACAGCTGCATGATCCCTCTGCAGACCAACTTCACCTTTAATTCCATGACTAACCATCTGATAGAGCTGCTAAAGTTTAAGTGGGATTTGAGAAAAACTGACATGGTGGTTGCTGATTAGGGGTGTTAGCAGAATTTTTTGGGGTGCTCAAGCATGCCCATGCACCTCAGGCTGGCAGTGCCCCTCTCATTGCAGCGCCCGGGGCACACAATCATAGATTTAGACATGCCTCTGTCTTTCAAACTTGGACTTCAACAGCCATGCCATTAGAGCCAGCCAGTGAACTTGGATGGTAAATCGGTCCTTGATAAAGAATATACTGATTATCAGTAAGATCCTACAGAGCATTCGCCAGTCTTGGGTCAGCATACCACACCTCACTGGAATGCCCTTTATCTCAATCTGGTGAAGAATTAATGTCTGATAGCAGATCCACATAGGGGTCCCTGAATGAACCAGTGAAGTCCAGCGTGTCAGATTTACCAGGGAGGATACACACATTGGCAACCCCTGGGTGAAAGTTAACACCCAGCTGTTACATGGACTCCCTCTAGAGGAAAACTCCCATACACTAGTTTTGTCAAAATACCAGCCATGTCAATGGTGGTGGTGATGGTAGTTGGGGGGGGGGGGTTAATTCCCAGTCAAGACTAGTGATGTCAAAAAGGAACTGGCACAGTTACAGTTGGGAGCCAGGACAGACAGAGTTTCATGCACCTGTTTAGCAAATAACGCTCACCACAGCTGAGGTGTTGCTGACCTCCCACCTATCAGCCACAGTGCGAGTGACACAATGACCCAGGTGCATGAAACTCGCTCTTTCCTGGCAAATGGTAACTGTTCCTGTTCTGTTTGTGACATCACTAGCCTAATGTAGCAAGAGTGGATGAGGAAGCAGCAGGAGCACACAATAACCTCCAGCTGTGATACCACCAAAACCAACAAAAATGTTGGGAAGGCAAAGAGGAAGTAATGACATAAGGCAAACACAAAGGCCTTAGAGCAGTGATGGCGAACCTTGGCACCCCAGATGTTTTGGAACTACATTTCCTATGATGCTCAACTACACTGCAGAGTGCATGAGCATCATGGGAAATGTAGTTCCAAAACATCTGGGGTGCCAAAGTTCGCCATCACTGCCTTAGAGTAATAAAAAGGAGGGTTTCTCCAACCTGACACAGCAAGAATAGATCAGCGCAGACACAGGAACTGGCGGAGCACTGCCATGGTTTCGATCTGGAGTAAAACAAGTGGCAGAATCCCCAAATATGTGGCGTTTGCAAATTAAGTATAAAGCAAGCCCAAAAGCAAAAACTTAACTCACAAAATAGTCAATCAGCTAAGCGGCTTCCCACATGCAAAAAAATGAAAAATCTCAACACAGCATAAAGCCTACTAGGTACTCAAAACAATGGGTTTTCAACGATGGGAACAGGAACACTGCCACGGTTTTGGCCAGATAACTCCACAAGGAATTCCAAGACATACCAGCCTAACCTGAAAGTTGTCTTGTGCTAACTGGAAAACAGACAGTTAGCTACTGCACAATGCAGTACTGTTGTGGAGAGATCACCAGTATACTTAGTGAACCTGGGAAAACCCGTGCTCGTTGGCTAACTGAAAAGGGTGTCTGTGAGGTCCGTTCTGAATCTATCAGTAACCGTCGATAGAAAAACCTTCCAAACAAAAAGAGGATATCAGAATTGAAGAAACATGTCCATTCTTCTTTGGACACCAGAAAAAATGGGGGCATGCTGGTAGCAGGAGCAATGTTATCCAGGCTGGCCTACAGTTTTTATCTGCCAGTTTGCAACTCTCCCATAGGTGGCAGTTTAACTCTAGGTAAAATAACTGTGCTGCTCAATAGATAAGAAAGAAATTACAAGTTACAAACAGACATTTCAGTTGTCAGATCTTCTATTACACAAATATTCACTTCAACGGTTACATGTATGCCATGACTTGAATGTGAAAAGCCCCAATACTAAAAGTTATAAAACCAAATTGCCATGGAAGCAGCAACACAGTGAACACTCACCCCAACTCCACCACACGGGAGACGAACAAACATGGAGGTCAAGGATCCTGCATGAGGAAAGGGGAGTGTTTAGTGGAGAGAGTTAGTAGCATCAGCACAAAAAAGGGCATAATACACAAACCACAAAACAGCAGTGTGAAGTCAGCAAATCACCATCACGCTAATGGCTGTACTGCAAATAGTGCAAATCTCAACACCTAAAGGCTAAAGTGCAAATGCAGTATTTTTTTTTTAATCTTACAGGTTTGAAAATAAATTCAAAAGCATTTAACATGAAAAAAGGTTAAGCTATTTACTTTCATTCCTTACACACAAAGCCAAGTGTAGGGTTTGTATCAGGTATACAGTACTGTGCAAAGGTTTTAGGCAGGTGTGGAGAAATGCTATAAAGTAAGAATGCTTTCAAAAATATATTTTTAAGTGTTTATTTTTATCAATTTAGAAAATGTGAAGTGAGCAAAAAGAGGAAAGAACTAAATCAAACCAATATTTGGTGTGACTATACTCTAGCTTCAAACCATTATTACACTTGCACAAATTCAGGGATTTTGTAGGGTTAGAGTCAGATGTATGATTAACCAACTATGCCAAGCAGGGGCTAATGATCATCAATTGCATATGTAGGTTGAAACAGTCATTAACTGAAACAGAAACAGCTGTGTAGGAGGCTTAAAACTGGGTGAGGAACAACCAAACTCTGCTATTAAGGTGAGGTTGTGGAAGACAGCTTAATATCACAGGTCATACACCATGGCAAGACTAAGCACAGCAACAAGACATGGTGGTTATACTGCACCAGCAAGGTCTCTCCCTGACAAAGATCTCAAAGCAGACTGGGGTTTCAAGAAATGCTGTTCAAGCTCTTTTGAAGGGTAATAAAGAAACGGGCAGCATTGAGGACTGTAGATGCAGGGGTCAGCCAAGGGAACTTAATGCAGCAGATTAAAGACACATCATGCTTACTTCCCTTCAACATTGGAAGATGTCTAGCAGTGCCATCAGTATAGAACTGGAGGAAACAAGTGGGACCCAGGTATACCCATCTATTGTCCAGAGAAGTCTGGCCAGAAATGGTCTTCATGGAAGAATTGCAGCCAAAAAGCCATACCTCTGACGTGAAAACAAGGCTAAGCGACTCAACTATGTACAAAAACATAGGAACTGGGGTGCAGAAAAATGGAAGCAGGTGCTCTGGATCAATGAGTCAAAATTTTAAATATTTGACTGTGGCAAGAGGCAGTTTGTTCGCCGAAGGGCTGGAGAGCAGTACAATAATGAGTGTCTGTAGGCAACAGTGAAGCATGCTGGGGGTACCTTGCACGTATGGGCAGCGTTTCTGCAAATAGAGCTTGAGATTTAGACAGGATCAATGGTGTCCTCAATACTGAGAAATACAGGCAGATACTTCTCCATCATACCATACCATCAAGAAGGCATGTGATTTGCCCACAAATGTATTATGCAGCAGGACAACGACCCCAAACATACAGCCAATGTCCTTAAGAACCATCTTCAGCTTTAAGAACAAGGAGTCCTGGAAGTGATGATTTGGCCCCCACAAAGCCCTGATCTCAGCATCATTGAGGATGATTTAATAAAGGCAAATAGGCTACAAGTGCAGTTGCTCCAGAGGTTAGTAAAGGAGATAAAGCTTCACTGTGCAAAGAGTACACAATAAAAAAAATAACAGCATTTTTGCTTGCACGTGATTGAATGATGGATGTCAGCAGAGCGTCTACTCATTTACCAAGCTCTGGGATAACTGCACTTTGAAAAGTGCACAGCCTTTTTGCCTTTAGTAAATCAACCCCATTGAGTCTGTCTGGGATTATATGAAGGGACAGAAGGATCTGAGGCAGCCTACATATACAGAAGACCTGTGGTTATTTCTCCAAGATCTTTGGAACAACCTACCTGCCAAGTTCCTTCAAAAACAGTGTGCAAATGTACCTATAAGACTAGAAGACGGTTTTGAAGGTAAAGGGTGGTCACATGAAATATTGATTTGAATTTCTCTTCTGTTCATTTACTTTCCATTTTGTTAATCCATAAAAAATAAACCGTTAAAGGAGAAGTCCAGCCAAAGCTCGCTTGGCTGGGCTTCTCCTATGGATCACAGGAGTGCAATTCGTTGTGCACTCCTGTGACCCGGGCTGAAGTCCGCTCTCTGCTGATGTCATGGATGTCTGTCCAGGCACCGCATCATCCCAACCATGGAGTCTGGATCAGCCAGGTGCCTGGACGGACACCCGTTTCAGCCTCTCAGCGATCCTGAGCCGGCCCGGCCGCTCCACCCCTCCACAGCCCAGTACTCCAATGAGCACGGAGGGAGATGAGCAGTCTACAGCTCTCTGCTCCCAGAGCTGTGAAAACCGAGCCATCGGCGGTGTTCGATCGCTCGGTTTTCAGTGTAGAGGTGTCAGGGGATAGATGCAACATCGGACCGATGCTGCATCCATCTAGGCATGTGTGAATGGGGGAAAAAAAACATACTTCTCTTTTCACATTTTTTTCTGAAAGCATTCTTAATTGAAAGCAATTTCCATACCTGCCAAAAACTTTTGCACAGTAGTGTATGTATCATACTAAAATTGAGAAAGGTTCCAGTGTTTTTGCATTAAACACAAGCATAGTATCAAGGCAAGAACTTACCCTCCAGTTTTTGTCGATTTAAAGGGTTAGTGCCATAGAGTAGAGTATGAGCCTCAGAGTGGACAATCTGCAACTCCTCCAAAGTGGCTTTTCTGCCGCGTATACACTGCAAGTAATTTGGGATACACAGGTGAATAGCATAAAGGGATATAACTGGCCTGTAGAACTATGTTAGATTAGTAATCACAGTCACAAGGCTGAAAGATATTGGTAAAAGTACAAGCAGGAAGAGAAGAGGCTAAAATAAAATTGGCCTGCATTGGATAATTTGACAGGGTGATTCAGATCTGTAAATTCTGCAAAATATACAAATATATAGCAGGTGTCCAATTTTTCATTTCAGGTTTTATAGCGTTTTAAACAATTATTTAATGCTTGTTGATAAAATTGGTTTAACTGAACAATCATCTTTCTGTGCACGGACTGCTAAATACTCACCTCACACATGCTCCTCAAACCGGTCTCTTGCAACCTGGACCAGATGCTTTGAATGCGGCCAGCATGCTCTGGATGGATATTTGTGTTTCCACAGATACACTGATGTTTAAGCATCAAGGTGTCATACACAAGACCTGCAATAATTTCAAAGGTAATACTTGAAAGCAGCGTTTAGCTTGACATTATAATTCATAATTAACCAATTTCAAAGTAAAGTACCTGTAGTGAACCTGGGTTTAGTGGGAGTTTCCTGAACGGACATTGGAAAGGAGGCTGAGGCTGGTGAAGACTGTGCCCTTGACAGAGGTCTGTGCCCACTAAAGGGCAAAACTAATCCAGCAGCTTCAATGGAGGCCTGATAGTTCCTCAGCTGATGAATTCGTTGCTGTTCAAGTAGTAGTGTTTGCTGTGGGTAATAATCATAGGGACCTTAGCTTCTATTTCTTTGGTGGTTTTTAGGAAAGTAGACAAAGTAGAAGAAGCAAAGTGTAATACCTGTCTGAACAACAGATCTTGCTCAGTCTGTAATTTATTCTGCTCTAACTCATGTGTATTTGACTCATCCTCACTCTCTTCTCTCTCCTGCTTCACATGCACAATACTGCCAAGGCTTTGCTCCTTGAGATTGGATGCATGTTCTACATATGGCTCTTCATGTAATGCTTGGTGCTCACGCAGTTCTTCCTCAGTCTCCTCAGGATGGCTTTCATGCTGTCGTGAAACCTCATTTACTTTAGGAATCATCTAAACATAAAAGGCAAAATAAATGACAAAGTAAAACACACAAAGAAAGCTTAAAAAGACTACAACAACAAAAACATGCTGATATGAGGAAGAATAATTGTTTCTCATTTCCTATACGATAAAAGGCTTAATTTACACAAGGAGAAGAATCATTACTTTCAGCTGTAACTATAGTGTTCAAATCTCATAGGATTTGGCTGAAATAAACAGATTTTAATTCAGGTCCTTATCTCAGTGTGTTAGCTTTGTGAATTGCCAGTGATCCTTCAGTAGTGCACTTCCCACTGTGTACAAGTGGGTCAAAGTTGCCTAATGGCCTCTTGAGGATTTTGTTGACATTTGCCAAGGTAGCTCCCAGCTAGGTGTCTGTCAACTTTGGGAGTCCCCCTATTTGTGCCCCAAAATTGGTATCCCAAATTTTAAGTCTCTTACAAATGTTATTGAGGTTTTAAGTAAGTACAGTTTAGGAGAAACATTTGTATACTATTCATTAGTTACAGAGAAACAGGAAAGCAACAAGACTGGGAAATTCTACTCGAGTAGGTAAACAACTGCTTTAGAAGATACAAAGGAAAATTATACTGGAAAACTGTTCTCAGGTATAAAGTTCCATGGGGGCAGGAAGCTGGAGTGAAGTGTAACAAAAACAGTTGGGAGAGCTCCCATGTTGTTCATGCAGTTTGTATAAGCAGGAGGGCTAGCATACATAGGCATCAGCAAGCTTGTTGAGGCTAGTGACTGAGTAAGGATGGCCATAGATGGTTTGAATCTCGGCCGGTTCAGCAGGAACCGGCTGAGATTCAAACCATGTAAGGGCAGGCTGAATGTACCAAGTTTATTGACCAACTTGGTTACAACCAGCCTGACGGATTTTACATGCGATTATCGCTAGCGGCTGGTATAGCTGCTAGCAATTATCACTGTCTTTGTCCCCACCAGTGAGAATACAATGGCTCGGCGGGAGGGAAACCTCTATAAACACTGTCTGTTTCTTTCCTGCAACCCATGGAAGGCATAAATTTGCTTGAACTGAGTCCAGGGAAGTATCAGCACATTTGGCGACAGTGCTAGAGAATCCTTGGTCGTGGCCACAAACACAGGCAATTTGTTATAGAAAAGAGGGGTGCAGTGCTCAAAACAATATCCACTCACAGACGTGATCTATAAAAACATTTGTCATTTAAAAACAGCATGTAATCCTTATAAAGGCAAAAGTCATATGGAGACCACATAGAAAGAGCGTATAGTCCTTGTAGGGACGAAAGAGTCCAAGCCTCCCAAACCTCAAAGCACTTGAAGGAGGCTTGGTCCCGCTTTTGTGTGTGTACGAAGACACCTGGGCTTCCCTTTCCTTCACAAAGGTGCAAGAGAATGTGCTAGAGCTGGAGAGAATAAAGTGGAAGCTAGGCTTCCTTGGGTGACCATGTTCCCTGAGCCGTGAGGGTTTGGTTTCCCTATCACTTAAAAAACATAAGTTGTTGTGTAGCAACACATTGGGCTATAGCTTTAACCACTTCCCGCCCGGCCTATTGACAAATGAAGACCGGGCGGGGGGTTTGTTATTCTGACTGGACGTCCTCAGGCTAACCCGCGATCGTGCGCCCGTGGGGGCACGCAACGCGGCGACCGGTGGTGCCGTGGGTCAGTCTGACCCACCGCATTACCGATCGAGGTAAAAGGCTTTCATTGGAAGCCTTTCATTATGTGATCAGCCGTGACCAATCACGGCTGATCACAGTGTAAACAGGAAGAGCCATTTATCGGCTTTTCCTCTGCTCAGGTCCTGAGCAGACCTGAGCAGTGGAGAGCTGATCAGCTGCTCTCCTGTCGGGGAGGCTGCGTGAACGTCTATCAGTTCAGCCCCCCTCAGAGCCGAGCAGGTCCAGCAAGGAGACCGAGAGGACACCAAAAGGAGGCAACCCAGGCCCACCAGGGAAAATATCAGGAGGCCACCCAGGGACCACCAAGGAGCCCACACTAGACCACCAGGTAAGGAGCATACAATGCACTGTAGGGATGGCACTGTGCCCATATGTGATGCCTGCCAGTGCCATCTCTAAAAGTGCTATATAAACCAGTGCCCACCAGTGCCATGTACCAGTGTCTAGCAGTGCCACCTATCAGTGCCCAGCAGTGCCATCTATCAGTGCCCAGAAGTGCCACCTATCAGTGCCCACCAGTGTTGCTTATCAGTGCCGCCTATGATTGCCCATCAGTGCTGCATATATGTGCCCCATCATCAGTGCAACCTTATCAGTGCTACCTCATCAGTGCCAATCTGTACTGCCTCATCAGTGCCCATCAGTGTAGCCACATCAGTGCCCGTCAGTGATGGAGAAATGTACTTATACAAAGTTTTGTGACAGAAAGAAAAACAATTTTTTTTTTCAAAATTTTCGGTCTTTTTTTATTTGTAGCGCAAAACATAAAACCCGCAGGGGTAATCAAATACCACCAAAAGAAAGCTCTATTTGTGAGGGAAAAAAAAAGAAAAAATGGTAACAATTTTGTTTGGGTACAACGTTGCACGACCGCACAATTCTCATTCAAAGCACAACAGCACTGAAAGCTGAAAATTGGACTGGGTGGAAAGTGTTTTAAGTGCCTGGTATTGAAGTGGACCGAAAGATTACCATGATTCTTTTCTTACAAATTATGGACAGAATAGACACCATTATTTTGATGGGATACATTTTTCACACTCTTTTTGATACAATGTTTTGCTTCTAAGATAAATTGGATATTTGGTCTTCTAATAGACATTTATTTTTAGACTGATTCTATATACGACCTTTATAAAGGTTTACTACTTTATTTTGAGATATGTTGTTTGGTTTTTCTTTATTTGGGATCAACGGCAGGTATTGAATTAGGTTTATTATATAAACTTTTTGATTGTGTTACTACTTTATAGACATGTACAGCTTTTCTATACCTATGTGGAATGTTATGTCAATGATAAGATCTTATTATACATTTTTGTCTCCTGTATACCTTCTGAATGCTGTTACTGAAATAAACAGTTTGCAAACAAAAAGAACCATGTTCCCTGAACTCTCCGCTTCAGCCAGGGAGGCTTGAATCTGTTGTTAGCACCTTCCAATGGTATGATATAAATGACTTGCCCAGCGCAAAGGCAGAGTTGGAAATCAACCAAGCTAGGGAGTTCCTTACTTGGAAGGAGAGAAGCATAGGGAGGCTGAGAGAGGGAGCATGTCTGTTCCATGCCAGCAAGATGCTTTGTTGGAGAGGCCCTAAATGGAACTGGGCAAATAGAACAGCCTTAAAAGAGGCCATCACAAGGCCCATAACTCTCCTGGAGAATCTCACAGGGGGATTCTTTTGATCTTGAGGCCCAAGCATGAGACCAGTTTGTTTTCTGGAAGACTTGTTCTCAGGCATGTGACCTGATGAAGGGGTCCTGCGTGGCTCCAAAACGTCGCTCTTTGCTGTAACGATGTGATCATCTATTAAAGATTGGACTCATTTGAAGATCCTGGTGTGCTGGTGACACTACCTGCTTTGCTAAAATGAGGCCTAGGTACTCCAGGCAAAGGGTAGGTTGGAGAGGAAATGTTTAGATGTTGATTATGCAACTAAATGCCTGAGCTGTCTGAATAGTCCTGTGAACATTTGGAGACAGCTGGAAGGAAGATGAACCTTTCAGGAGAAGTTTGAAGATACCCTGTGACTAGAATGCCCTGAGTTCTTAAGGAGGCAAGAAAGGGTCATGTACCTTTGTGAATACTCTGGAAGAGGAGGATAGGCCAAAAGGCAGTGTAACAAACTGGAAGTGTTTGTCTCCAACTGCAAAGTGCAGAAAGCTCTGATTAGGAGTAAATGGGAATACGCACATAGGCATCTTGGATGCCAGATAGATATTCTCCCATTGTCTCAGAAAGGCGATAACTGACCTTTTTGGATTCCATACATTTTGTAACTTGAAGGAACTTGTTTAGGGATTTAGGGTTTACAGTAAAGCAGAGAATATTTTCTATGCCAAGGTACCGTCCTGAAATATAGAGTTGTGTTGGTTGTTCATTGCCCTAGTTCACTTAGCTGCAGACTGACAAACAGAAATTGCAGCAATAGCTGGCTGCAGAGTTGGGCTTGCAAGAGTAAAGAAAGCCTTTAAGATAATTTCACATTTTCTGTCAGCAGAACCTGTGAATAAAGGAACATCTTCTATAGTTACAGTATGATGTTTAAGACTGAGACGGCAGGGTTTTCTAGCAGAACAGTCTATTTGTGAACTATTTTTCCACTGGATATTGTTCAGCAATGATTCTTGGAGAGGTGAAAATATTTTCTGAAATGACTCAATATTCGTAGATTGTACATTCCATTTGTTAATGAAGAGGGAATGCCTTTTTTAGACTTAGCAGGTCTCTTCATACCAAAAGGGACATGGTGAGACAGAGAATAATAAAGTGAGACAACGCTGAGGCTTTTGCACACAGCAGAAATGATCACAATTGGCAAGCCTATTGTGTGAAGCCACAACATCAGATGTATAGGAGGTGGATGGTTTCAGGAAGAATTTGTGACAGAGTTGCAGAAAAATCTGTCTTGGTGAGGTAGTTCGCACGTTGCATGCCTGAAATAGGCTGGTTTGAGTGTTTTGCAGGTCTTCAGTAGAGTGAATGTTTGCCTGAGCTTTTGGTGCAGCTCCCTTGTGCCTGGTTTCCGCCATTGCTATCAGTGAGGGTATTCTTCAGTGGGGTAATGATGAAGTAGAGTGCAGAAATGGGTTAAATATGAAGTAATGTGGAGCAACTCAGTGGTGACCATCCTGTAGCAAAGTCCTCATGACAAAACGGTGGGAGGAAGCGCCTGAGTCCCTAATATAAGGCTGTTGGCAGAAGTGGCAGTAAAGTGAATGACTTGTGGTAGGATGTAGCACTTGGTCATCCCCCTGAGACTGAGCTCTCAATGGTGGAATTTAGCACCAAGTTTGAAAAGTAATTATAAACACATGCTATTCAGAATACACAAAGTGTAAAGCAAGTAATGGAGATAGAATACCTCACACTTGCTCTGGGACTACAGTAATGGTTCAATAAACCGGATGCTTTTTTACATGTCCACGTTGCTGGTCCCTCTAGACGTGTTCAGGTTTCACCCGGTACACTGGGCATACCCTTGGAGCGTTCTTCCGGGTCTGTGTTCCATAGGGATGGACCAATGCCCTGGATCTGTATAGCACTCTGTGGATAACTACACATGTTGCACCAGGTGCCAGGGTGATTGCCCAAGCAGGATCCAGTGCCAGAAGCAAAATTACAAGCTGACCCATGGTATAGGGTCCATGTATGGCTCCCAAGGTTTTACAGAGGTTGCACTGGTGAAAATGCACTGCTTCTATAGTAATGCAATTAGACAGTGAGGAGTTGACTGAAGAATCTGAAGTAAAATAATGAACTAGTTAATCTAAGAGCGATTTCTCTGCAAGGTAAAAGTATATCCCTTTTAGGGCACTAACAAAAAACGGAGGACTCACGAAGTAAGGTGAAGTTATAGGAGGATGCCCATGTCCTCAAAAGTTTTGCCAGTGTCCAATCACCTGAAGGTACTAATATACAACTCAGGGTCTATAAATATTAAGCCTGTGTACTGTATGATTAAGATAAAAGTATTATTAAAAAAGGCAGCCTATAAAAGTGTATTACTACCTACCAGAACAAACATTATTTTGTCCTGCAGAACTACAACTGCTACTGGAAGATTTAGCATAAGACAACTCCATGTGTGGCAGGTGCCAACATCTACCCACTGCAGTTCTACTCACAGGCTGCTAGATCATTCGTGTGTCTTTTTAAGGCAGCAGAGACACACTAGTAATGCAGAAAGTAAATGCAGTCATCCATCACAGCAGTGTAAGTACTGGTTAGTAATATCAATGTACATTTACAGGTTTCCATTTCTTTTCAAATTACTCTTTAAGTGATGTAGATCATCTGACATACGAGCTTTGGAATGAACAAGTGCATTTCCGACATATCAGTAGAATGGCAATGTCTTTTTTTGTGTAAAACTGCAAATTAGCAAAATATTTTCCCTACAGCTTAAGTGACCTAACATACATGAAACAAAGGATGTCCAATGCCATTCAGGCTGCTGGATCCTGTGGATTCTACTGTACAGGGTTGCCCCATCCTCTGAACTACCAGTGCTATGGGGGTTAATAGAGTTGGGTCCCTGAGTGGAACTTATAAGAATAAGTTCCTGAAGGGGACCTACCGCCATCTTATCCATTCCCCCCCCCCCCTCCAACAGCTGCGTGTTATAAAATGGTTTGCGATTATGAAATTCTCCATTTTGTGAAACATTGTGAGAAGGCTGAAAGTAAAGAAATCACAAATATGCACAAAGATACGTGACACTTACTTTATTGATATGTATCTGCTGCTGCTGAAACTGCTGTTTGTGCTTCTCAAGGAACTGCTGGTGCTGCTGCTGAATGACCAAGTGTTGCAGGGCATGAGAGTTCTGAGGCAGAGGTGCAGACTGTGTACGGCCCAATGGGCGGTGCTGACGTAACTTGTGGATTGTAGGAGATACCCGATCAGTGGACACTAAAGACTGGGAGTGAAGAGGGAGTGCTCCCAACCCTGAAGTAAGAATACAGATCTGTCTAAGCTGCTAGTGATCTTTCATTAACAGAACAATTTAAAGTCTAAAACATGGAGAGAACTTCAACTCACCTGAAACTAATGGGCTCTGTGCACTGGGCTGCTCTAGCAGAACCATGTGCTGCAAAAGCGAATTATGAGAGGTTGCTTCAGAACCAAGGTAAGGAGTGAGATGAGAAGCAGGAAACAAAGAGAGTCGCTGTTGGATGGTAGGAAGGGAAATGCGTTCAGTCTCTTGTCCAGACGCACCCTAAAATTAATAAGATTGGTAATGTAAAATATTTGTGCACTTCATGCAAACAAGTGTGCATCATTTAATGTATCACATTTTTAAGAGATAAATGGTCAAACCCTGCACTGAAAATTTGCTCTGTGACTTATCTTAAGAGTTAGGCTGGCTTCACACCTGTCCATGACAGCTGACTGTATTAACGCATGTTATGATGCATTCACTTGGACAGGGCTGCCAATGCACCAGAGGATGTGCTTTTTTTTCAAGTGCAGCACACCTGGGTTTACTGCAACTTAATGGTGTGAAGGGGCCCTAAGCGTTTTGCTGTATGGTTCACCAAGCTCAGGCTGATTACCAAACACATAGCAACAATGACAAAAAACATAAAATGGCACCATGGCAGATGCGTGAAAACGAAGCAACTCAGAGAAGAAGATGTGTACCATCATTTATTCTCCTTTGAGATAAGGCATCTAAGGGGAAATATGATCACCTAGTATAATCACAAAAATACACAAATCATCCATAAAGGGAACATGGTGCAAACTTGTCAACCAAAGCGCGTTTATAAACGTCCTGGTGTTCAAGGAATTAATACAAGCTCAAAGCTGCTACTGCAGTCATAAGCTACAGTGATTTTTTCAGCTGGCAACTGACTTATGTAAAAGTGATCTGGGCACCTCTAGCGGTGTCTGATCACTCTTATTATAGGTCTCCCCTGATTTCTCCATAAAAAGACCCTGACACCTGTCAGCACCCCCACTCCTGTTTCTTGTGATACCAATTTAAGTAAATACATGAAACAATGTGTTGAAAAAGTAAAATTATCATAAAATAAATTTAAAAAAGATGTAAATGCAACACTGCTGTCCCCTTACACACCTGGATATGTATAATACGGCATACACATGTACAGTGCATTTGGAAAGTATTCACAGCGTTTCATTTTTTCCACATTTTGCCATGTTACAGCCTTATTCCAAAATGGATTAAATTGTGCCACATTTGAGGAATCACCCTGGAATGTCAGCGTGAGAGCAATAACAATATGGTCCAATTCACTGTTAAACCTAAAGCATTGCCTATCTACAATTTCGGATACCATAATTTTGTGTGATTTAACAGCTGAACCAATTCTAAGGCTTGACATGTTTGAAATCTATTTACAGAACACAACCCCATATTTTATAAAACAAATGGGTATTATACTATGTTTTTTTTTTCCCTGAAAATATGGGTTTGATAAACAGTTGGGCAAATATCACACAACATACAAAATTGCAACGGCAGCTATTTTAGGGCCTCTGCTTTCAGAAAATATTTGTTTGGGGGTTTAAACTAATTTTCTAGCAAACAATACAGATTTTAACAAGTGTGTGAAAATGAAAAAAAAATGACTGGTAGAAAAATGGTTAAAGGTGAATTCCAGGCATGGTGTATTTTTACATAAGTACATTGGTCCAGCTTGGCAACTGGCCAGATGCATTGTGAACACAAGAGGTTGGCCCTCAGCATGGGTACCATTTTAATAATGCAGAGAAGTCAAGGCAGAATTTGCACTGAAGGAAAGGCATATGTGAACTGGAATGCGTCCAAGGAATTATCAGTGCATCCAATGTCAGTGATTGGTCTTCAATTCTTGGTCTTGGTTACAAGGGATAACTTGTTGCTGAACCTGGAGGCAAGGATGTACAGTAGGGGTGTTGAAAATAATCGGCGCATCGATGCATCGCGATTCAGCATTGTTCGATTCTGCATCGATGCAGAGACCAGCTGAATCGCGATGTGCGCTGACATCATTGCAGCTCCTCCCCCTTGTCACATTCATCTTAATGGCAGCTTAGCAGACATTTAAACCTGGCTACCTCTGTGTTGCCGCCTTCCACCAATCCTGTTCCCTCTCCCCTCACTGTCCCGCCCCCTCACCAGCCAATAGCAAGTAAATCCAGGGGTCATGGTGGCGGAATGAGGTGATGAGAAGCCACGCTGTGTGCACATTGGCGGGGACATGGAGGACCGCAGTTGGTGTGGCTCGGCCTGTTTGTGCTGTGCTGGCGCTGCTGCTGCTGAGAGTGACAGCGGCAGCACATGGAGCTCCTGGGAGGAGAGCGGAGCCATCATACGTAGCTCGGTCCAAATTTACAGACGATTCGACGGTAATTCTACTTACACTGTTCCCCCTCCTCGACGTTACTACAGTCGCGTGTAGCGCTAAGTCGACCAGAGACGTAGCTACGTCTTAGCTTGTTACGACTTAGCGCTACGTAGCTACGCGGCTAATAAAAGTTGTG
>BLSH010333012.1:600358-617645 GCA_018402905.1 Glandirana rugosa | reverse complement strand
CTACGCCGCCCTAAAAGCGGCATCCGTCCCGGGACAAAGAAGTCCAGTCTTCTTCAAAAAAGCCTAACAGAAAAAACGCCCTCTCAGGCGGCGCTAACCGCGCCTTATACTGCCGCTTGTAATACTTTGCGGCCAAAAGCAGCATCCGAAGATGCTGAAACATCAATTTTGTAAAATTTAGTAAACGTGTGCACTGAGGCCCAAGTAGCCGCTTTGAGTAGTGAGTTGGGCGGGGGCAACCCATCATGCGGAGGTTGATTTATCCTTCGCTTTTTCGGACTTATGCTGCCAAGGCTTTTTACTGTGCCCAGCGGCAGCCCTACCGGACTTGAAGCCCTTACCCGCTGTGCCGGGTGTCCGAAAAAACTTCTTCTGACCTGAAGAAACAGGGCCCTGCCTACGGCGAAAATCCCGCCGCATCGGCTCTGGAAGGAAAGTACTCTTCCCTCCCGCGAAATCCTTAATGATTTCATCCAACTGTGGGCCAAACAGACGCCCTCCCTGAAAAGGAAGATCTGCAAGAGCTTTCTTTGAAGCCTGGTCACCCGACCAAGAGTGGAGCCACAGCACCCGCCTGATAACAATTGCAAAAACAGACATTTTTGACAATATGGGAAGAAGGTCCAAGGCAGCATGGCAAATGTAGCGGAGACCCTCTTCCAAATGTTGCACCCGCTGCACCTCAGCCTGTGCACACTCACAAGTTAAACCAGTGTGCAGTGTTTTTATACAAATAAGTGAAGCGCAATTATAACATTAATTCCTCAAAAATAAATAAATATAGTGCCACCTAGTGGAAATGGGTGAGTCACATTAAAACTTATACATATAAATATAATCAATAAAGTGCATCAACATATATATAATAAATCACATAAAGTGCAAGTGATGAAGCCAGACACTCCTGCTGGCTGTAAACAATAGTTCATAACAGTGTCTCTTAAAGTGCAAGTGAAAAATATAAACACTCCTGCTGAACCAGGATGATGGGCGTCCTAGCCAGCGGCTGTGCAAAAGCGGTATATAAGGTGCTTCCAAAACGTGCAAACAATCGCCACCACCCGGTGTCACTAAGCGCTCACCTCAAGGAGCGACCCCCACTGGGTCAAGTAACGCAATCCCCACTGGGGTAAAATCCTCCTCCACAGGTGGGTCTCAGCAGTGGTGTAGCATCATGGAACAGAGAGAGGGACTAGCATAGTCTTGAATCGTTGATAACCAAATTTTATTTAGAAAACATAAAGATACACTCACATGTGCCTGTGTACCACCACCGGTACACTCGGGTACTGCATTTTCATAAGTCAATGTACATTTAAAAGCGATCCACGGCTGCTGTAGATGCCAGAGTTTCGTTTTATGTTTTCTAAATAAAATTTGGTTATCAACGATTCAACACTATGCTAGTTCCTCTCTCTGTTCCATGATGTACTTTGTGTCTCGGTTTGCGCTGGAAGCCAACAGCGTGACGGGCATCGGCTCCCTCTCCACGCCTGCCTGCACACCATCTGGTGATCCGCAGATGATCCTTTCTGTGTTTTTATCCGATCATTTATGTGAGTGTATATTTACCTATACCCTTTATCATTAAAGAAGGTATTGCACTTAGAGGCGCTGCTCTCTTGTTTATGTTTATACTTGCTGTTTAGATGCCTCAGCACTGTGACCGGAATGAGCAATCCCAAACAACCCACTGCACTTCAAGAGCCTGCATCACCGAGCGTCAGCCACGTTGTCCAAGTGAAACCGGAAGTAAAACTTCAGTTTTTTTAAAACACTTCCTATGACACGTGTGTCGCACCAAAAACGACCACTGGGGGCCGCCAGAGGACAGGCTGAAAACCACATGGTTACCAAACAAATGGATGCTGCCATTTAACACAAGCAGAGCTTTACAGGTAAATGGCGCGGTCGGCGGCGAACGAGCGGTGATCCACCGAATGGCGGCGAACCGCTTAATGCAGTGCTCCAAACGGTCAGTGCAAGGCAAGGTGATCCACACCGAATGGCGGCGAACCACTTAACGCGATGCTCCGAACAGTCAGTGCAAGGTGTGGTACTGCGGGGAGGGGGAGTGGGGAGAAGGGGGGGATCATCCTCGAAGGGGTACCACCCAGTGTGTCCCCCTAACAGACCCCCACCGGCCGGCTACCCCAGAAGCTGCCGAGGTGCCCACTCTCCGCGCTCCTAGGGTGGAAGAGGGGTCCACTCACCAGTCCGATGGGCGCAGCAGACTTACCTCCTCATAGAGAGGTATGCTGCTGGCCAGGCCTCTGGACAGGCGAACCAGTCACTGGGCTCTAGTGGGTTTTAGCCACTGGCTGCCTGCACGGAACAGGCGCTATGCGGCGGGCCCCCGCTAAGGGTAGCTCGTATAGTGTCGGCCGGACTGGGAAAAGTTTTGGATTTGAGATATCCTCTATACCACCAGCCGGCTTCTTGATAGCAGTCTTCATCAGAAGAACTCTTCAGGAGACCGCAGATCCCATAGGAAACCAGGTCTACTCCTTGCACTAGGCAATTAAAAACTGATGTGCTATGCAGAGCAGGGGGATTATATGCTAAGGTGAGGACGGCCCCCTGGGAGGGGCCAACCTATGCTTGTGTTTGTTTTTGCCTAGTCTACTCCTAGTGATATGAGCATAACCCCACGTGTCATAAGAAGGCTGCGTCTGTTAGTGAACGGAAGAGTAAAAAGATTTCCAACAACATGGCGATTTGAGGCAAACTTAAAAGTATGGGTTTTTTTTTTCCAGGTTCATACTTACCTAGGTGAATGTAGCATCAGTCCGATGCTGCATCTGTCCCCCTGTGTCTCTACACTAAGAACCGAGTGATCGAACACTGCCGATTGCTCGGTTCTCACAGCTCCCAGAGTAAAGAGCTGGTGACTGTCAGTAGCTCTCTGCTCTGCCCAGCCCCCCCCCCCCTCCGCCAAGCTCACTGGAGTGCTGGCCTGTGGAGGGGGCGGGAGCGGCCGGCTTAGGCTCTCAGCGGACCGGTTCTGTGACATCAACAGAGAGCGGACTTCGGCCTACTCTCTGCTGAAAAGGGCCACAGGAGTGTAAAATTAACTGCACTTGTGTGATCCCATAGCATAAAAGAGCATTGGTTGTACTTCTTTAAATATCGTGACCTTCCATAATGGAAGAATTTTATTTGTATCTTGTTCTATTCCCTTCCCAGAGTGCCTAGATGTCGGTGCCCTATTATGCATATCCTGACCAGAGCTTGGGCACATGTACCTCCCTGCAGGCCAGTGAGGCCACACATATGGTGGTCAAAAAGGGAGCTGGTCAGAGAGGGGGGATGTCCAAGTTCTTGTCAGTATCTGCATAATATAAGACATTTTGCTGCCATGGGTGACCCGGAATTTAATAGGGCATGGGTACAAGCATCTAAGTTGAAATTTAGGTATTGAAAAATACATGGTACGCCGATTTCTACTGAAGTGTTTGGGGACCTTTCCACACAATTTGATAGAACGCTCTCCCCTGAGCCCAGCGTAGCGCTTCCTAAACAGCAGTTTAAACTTCTCTTGCAGGTCGCCACAGCTGCTAAACAGACACTGGCAAAAGCCAGAGGGAAATGACTAGGTTATGTCTTACTGAAACTAAGAATAAGGGTTACGCAGGCCATGATTCATGTTAAAATAGATGCCACCATGCAAGACAGTGTCAGCTTAGACTAAATGATGGCATCCTTTGGTGACCCACTTCTTGCCTACAGGTTTTAATGAATAAATGCTTGAGCCCTGACCTGCATCCATGACTATCTATGTCTGATCAGTATTTCTTTTTCATTTACAGATAAGTCCCTTGAACCCCTTCCTTCCCTGCCGTCACTACTCCTTTACCCTTCATTACACCCACAAATGTTCAGTTTTTGCACTGTATTCCTGAGCATTTTTGCATTTATCGTTTTAACAAATCTTTAGGATTAGTAATGTAATGGTGGATGCTGTGTTTTCTACTCATTATAAATAAAAACTTTTGAGCCAGACAAAAAAACACCTACAGCTTTATATTCATCACCTACCTGCAATGAAGGATGTCCCATGTTGTGCAGGCCCACTGGATCCTGAAGAAATCTTCACTGTAGGGATGCCCCATCCTCTTTCTGACTCTGAACTTCTAACACTGCAATGGTTAACAGCTTTGGGTCTTCGTGCAGAACATCAGTACAGAGGGTCTGACGGAGACCCACCCCCTTACACTGGAAAAGTGCTTTCATCAATTACAGTGCTTTTAACAGAACATGTGAATGGGAGTCTGATGAGTCACAAGATCCTCTCCTTCATTCACAGATTGTGTTACAAGCAGCATAATCAATGAAAGAACTTCTCAATGGAAGAGGAGGAAACTTGTCCCTATCTGACCATCTGTACTGCTGTTCTGCCTAAATACACAAGGCTGTTAACCATCACAGCACCAGAAGTATAGAGCCATGAAAAGGATGGTGCATTCTTGTAGTGAAAATTTCTCCCAGTCCAAGATTTCTGCACAACATTGGACATCATTAAAGTATGTTTAAACCCTCACCTAGTAAGAAAACAAATAGGCCTCATTTACATTGCTGCTGGTAAACGGACGTTTAAAGGCATTTGGGCATTTTTTTTAGCTGCCCCTGAACTTTCCTCTATGTTATCTTATCAGTACATTTACACAGGGTCGTTTAAGGTAATTTCCAGGAAGTTGTGTTTAAAGGCTTTTTTTGGAACGCAAAAAAATGTGTTCAGGCGCCAGTTCAGAGGTATTTGAAACGCCAAACAGCTTGCAAACGCCGCTAAACGTGCCTAAACGTGGTAGCTCACGTCTAGGACCATTTCGTTTACAGGCGTTTCCATTAAAAAAAAAAAAAGTTGTGTCCATAAGTTTACATACCTTGGCATAATTTATGATTTGGCCATTTTTTAGAGAATATGAACAACAACACAAAAACCTCAATATCATTGAGCCACACCGGGGAGATCTCAAACGTGCAGTTCATGCAAGACAGCCCAAGAATTTCCAGGAACTTGAGGCTTTTTGCCAAGAGGAATGGACAGCTTTACCATCTAAGATAAAGAGCCTCATCCACAAACACCACAAAAGACTTCAAGCTGTCGTTGATGTTAAAGGGGGCAATACATGGTATTAAGAACTGGGGTATGTAAACCTTTGATCAGGGTAATTTGGGTAGTTTCTGTTGTCATTATGATTTAAAAAGCGTAAACACAGTTGATTGATAATAAATGGCTTCAGCCAAACACTAACCATGAGTGAAAGAAAAGTTTTGCATATTTTTTTTAATTACAGTAAATGATGTGTCAAAAGTGGTGGGGACTTTTCAGCTTTAAAGTATATATTTAGAAAAAAACATTTTTGTTTTGTTTTGGATTGAGTGGAGAAGGGTTACACCTTCCGTAAAGTTTTTTAATGGTGATCGTTCTTATTGAAAAACAAAATGAAGATCCAACATTTTAGCATTGTCCCCAGAGCATGATGTAAGGTGAAATATTCAATGGGCACCCCTGTTCCAGGGACAACTGTCTAAGAAGAGGAAATGCCCTCACTTCCTCTAACTTACTGGTGCGTCTCTGGGACAGGAAATCAAAAGAAACACAAAGTTAAAAAAACCCTTCTCTAAACACATACATGTAACATGTTGTAACATGCCTTAGGCCCCTTTTACAAGGGCACCTCCATGAAGCGGAATCCGCTTGCTCAGCGGGGGATCTCTCCACTGATCCCCGCTTAGCAGGCAGATATCAGGTCCATGTGCCACTCTCCTCTATGAGGCAATTGATAGAAATGGACCGCTATGACATCAGATCCGCCAGACGGATGGGGAATAGGACCACTATCCGTCTGTTTTTGGTGGACAGGAATGGATCAGATGGTGGCACTCCATAGAGGAGACTGGATGGTCCGATCAGGTCCGCCTGAAAAACTGACAGACGGACCTGATCGGATTGCCCCTGTGAAAGGGGCCTTAGATGCATTTTTACAATCTTGATTATTTGGTACACTATGTACAACAGTGATGGATATGTTTTTTATTTAAGGAAAAGCTTTGATTGTCTTAGATAAAAAATTCCCTCCTAAAAAACAGTTTGATGAAGTTATAACAGGGTCAGCTATCAGCTTTTTCCATTGAGTTTCACATGGCTCAATAGCAAGTTTGCAAAAAGTGATTTTCAACTGAAAAGTGTTAAGTATCTCATAAACTCATTAGCCTCTAAGCTAACAGCCAGTCAAACAAAAATAATCTAGACACTAAACTCATGTTCACACTTGTGCTGAGACCTGCAGTTTTCAGCACTAGAAAAAGTTCTCTGCAAGGGCACACAGAAAACAATGTGACTTGTTCACACAGCTTTCAGGTGAGCTCCGGTGCTGAAATCTGCAACAGATAGGGTATTCTCCATTCACACCTTGCCACTCACCCTCAGCTCCATTTCTTGCTTTGGTGCTTAGGAATGAATACATTGACACTATAACCTCTCAATAAAGTTAACAAAAAAAAAAAAAAGAAACAGTGCTTTCTTTGCTCAACAGCGCAGGTAGTTTGAACTGGCCCCAAGCATAAACATAAAATACCTACCAGAAGCGAGGGTCACTAGACATGCAATGATTTAAGCTACGGTGAGCAAGGGCTTTCTTCTTGTTCAGGACAAACTCTTGTAACTTCATTTTAACTTCAGTGCTTGCTACAGCACCTACAAAAGAGGACCCAGAGAGAAGCATAAACTGTGAGGAAAATAAAAGTCACTATGTAAAAGCACTGTAAGAAATACATAGTGTTAATTTTAAAAGCACATACAATTTGCCAGATGAGGAAGACAAAGCCTCATTTATTCACAAGCTTTAAAAAAAAAAAAAAATAAGCTGATAAAACATATTCAATCTGAACTCTTCTTTAGTGTTGGCATCCTCCTAACAGTGGACAATCTTAACATATGTCAAGAAGCATACGATATTTGTATTGCAATGAGCCGTAATTAAACATTTTCTGAAAACTAAAATAAAGGATACATAATCATAACATAATTAGTAATGAGGGATTAATGAAAGCTACCATTGCAGACCGGTTTACTCTTTCCCTGGCTGATCATTTTACTACTCTGGCTTTAATGCTGTCTGAGTAGCTGACGCAGAACAAGTATAAATAAGTAGCCCTGACACACTATGACACTGACTGTGTGCCTTTTCTTGGACTGTGACAGAAACATACTGAAACACAGCCAGGCAACTAGCATTTTTAGAAGATATATGAATTATTGGTGGAAGTGGTGCTGCTCTGTGTTGGCTAATATCAGGTGTTCTAATAGGTACTGTGATAAAGTCCAAGTGTGTATGGACTAGTTCAACATATGGGATAAGGTAGTATCATGAAGTTTAAGTGATAATCCTAAATTGGTGAGTAAATATGTGCCCCTGTTTAAATGCTTAAAAGATCTGAAGTGCTGTGGAATAGAAATATCATTAATAATACAATCAGTAATAAACCAAATATAAAGTGCAAAGTCCTTTGAGAAGGTGCGAGCAATCACAATGAATCCAACTCAGTGCTGGGTGCCGTGCTAGTAGTAACCAATAAAGCTGCTTACTAAACTATAAATATAAATGCAAACAATAAAATAAATCAATCCACCAAAGTGCTAAGAGCCATGCATTCAATGGCCAGTGTGATGATTAATATCCTGGAAGAAAGTATTCTCAAAGAGTTCTTTATAACAAACAGTCCACTGTGATGTCTTCTAAGCGTGACAAAGTGATTTATATAGTACACTCCACTCGTGGTACACTCTGTGTTCCGTGCTCCCCTGATGCCCAGAACACTCACCGGACAGATGTCCCCACAGGGGGGTGCTTCGTATTACACACAATCCTAGATTGAAGCCACGGTCCTCCCCACAGTAAGCATGTCAAAATATAAGGCCGTCTTTCGTGTAGTACATTTAACCACTTCCAGACCGCCCGCCATCATAATACAGCGGCAGTTTGAAGTGGAACACCGTTGTTATGGTAGCAGATAGCTACCATAACCCCTGTATCTTTTTTTTCTGCAGGCGATTTTGCGTCTGATAAAACTGGTCTTAGCGGCGGATTCGCCTCGAGATCACTTTTATCAGCGGCAGGAGAGGTGCCCCCCGCAGCTTTACGGTCGTCTCCGCCGCTTACCGGACCCGCCGGCAGTGATGATCGCGTCCGTCCCTCCCAGTGTCCGTGAGCCGAGTGAGCGGCTGAAGCCGATTACTCTGCTCCATAACATGGCTGGGCGGAAGCGACGTCACAAGAAACTTCCGCCCAATGCTCTTAAAGGGGACATTTTTTTTTTTTTGAGATTTAATTTTTTTCAAAACATTTTTTTTTTTTGCATTTAAGTGTAAATATGAGATCTGAGGTCTTTTTGACCCCAGATCTCATATTTGGGAGGTCCTGACATGCTTTTTTCTATTACAAGGAATGTTTACATTTCTTGTAATAGGAATAAAAGTGATCAAAAATGTTTTTTTTTAAAAATTACGGTGTAAAAATAAAAATTAAAAAGTAAAATAAATAAATAAAAAAAATTTAAAGCGCACCGTCCTTACAAGCTCGCGCGCAGAAGCGAACGCATACGCAAGTCCTGCCCACATATGAAAACAGTGTGCAAACCACAAATATGAGGTATCGCCGCGATCCTTAGAGCGAGAGCAACAATTCTAGCACCAGACCTCCTCTGTAACTCAAAACTGCTAACCTGTAGAATTTTTTAAACGTCACCAATGGAGATTTTTATGTTGCAAAGTTTGTCGCCATTCCGCGAACGGACGCAATTTTGAAGCATGACATATTGGGTATCATTTTACTCGGCGTAACATTATCTTTTACAATATGAAAAAAAATTGGCCTAACTTTACTGCGGTCTTATTTTTTAACTCAAAAAACTGAAAAAAAAATCACGCTTGTAAGAACGCTGCGCAAATACGGTGTGACATACAGTTTTGCAATGGCCGCCATTTTATTCTCTAGGGTGTTAGAAAAAAATATATATAATGTTTGGGGGTTCCAAGTAATTGTATAGCAAAAAAACCTGATTTTAACTCGTAACCACCGAACTCCAAAAAGCAGCCCAATCTTAAAGTGGTTAAAATCTAGACCGTTTATTAGTATTACAAATTGTGCACTCACATTTCAGCAGAAAGGATAAAACCAATGTAAAATCTCTGACGGAGAGCCGTCATGTTGTCTGCGTTCCACCGCAGACAAGCGATAAGCCAGAAGTGACGTCAGCACGTATGGTACCGCCCTACACGTTTCGTCAATGGACGTCAACTGGAGCGCTCCAGTCGACGTCCAATGACGAAACGCGTAGGTCGGTACCATACGTGCTGACGTCACTTCTGGCTTATCACTTCGGATCTTTTAAGCATTTAAATAGGGGCACATATTTACTCACCAATTTAGGATTATCACTTAAACTTCATGATACTACCTTATCCCATATGTTGAACTAGTCCATACACACTTGGTCTTTATCACAGTACCTATTAGAACACCTGATATTAGCCAACACAGAGCAGCGCCACTTCCACCAATAATTTATATATGTTTATGAGAAAGCTACACTCAGGTGAAGTTTTTCGGTGGAGGCAGCAGCTCTAATATTAACAGAGTTTTTCCTGCCCATCTGTGCGGGACAAGCTCACATATAGCATTTTTAGAAGGACTGCAACAGCAGTCTTTATACTTCTCTCATGGCAGATTCACTTCTGAAAGAATTTGCCTTTTATTTTCGATATGTTTATTTGTTTTTTGACATACAAAATATAATGAAAACAGTATGAATGTTCAGCCTACAAGGCCATTTTCAGGTGAGTGAATATTCAAGTTTTAAACTGCCTAAGAATATGCAATTTAACAGTTAAACATAAGCTGCTTCAGCAGAGTCTTTAAACCATTGCGATTATCTTGTTGAAGGGTCCTCTAAACCCAGGGCTCCAGGTGCTTATTATAACCTTATAGCCGAACTGGCAAGAGGACCGGACTGTAGCCTAGATGCCCGGGGTGTCAAGAATTTACCTTTTAACCACTTGCTTACTGGGCACTTAAACCCCTCTCCTGCCCAGACCAATTTTCGGCTTTCAGCGCTGTCGCATATTTAATGACAATTGTGCGGTTGTGCGACGTTGTACCCAAACAAAATTTGCGTCCTTTTTTTCCCCCACAAATAGAGCTTTCTTTTGGTTGTATTTGATCGCCTCTGCATCATTTCTGATCGCTATAAACAAAGAGCAATGATTTTGAAAAAAGAACAATATTTTTTACTTTTTGCTATAATAAATATCAAAAAAAATATTAAAAAAAAATTTTTCAACAGGTTTGGCTGATATATATTCTTCTACATATTTTTGGTAAAAAAAATTGCAATCGGCGTATATTAATTGGTTTGCGCAAAAGTTATCGCATCTACAAACTATGGGAATTGATTCATGGCGTTTTTATTATTATTTTTTTTTTACTAGTAATGGCGGCGATCTGCAATTTTTATCAGGACTGCGATATTGCAGCGGACATGTCAGACATTTTTGACACTTTTTTGGGACCAATGACATTTATACAGCGATCAGAAATTGAAATGTCCACTGATTACTGTATTTCACTGGCAGTGAAGGGGTTAACCTGCAGGGGGCAGTGAAGGGGTTAACTGCGTTCAACGGGTGTGTTCCAACTGTGTGGGGGCTGGGCTGGCCAGGACATAACAGATCTAATTGATCCCAGTGACAGGGATCAGTAGATCTGTTATGTCCCCTGTCACAGAATGGAGAACCGCCGTGTTTACAGTTGCAGTTCCTCATTCTGCCGCTGTGACAGGAGATCGTGGGTCATGAGGGAACATCGAGTCCGGCCGACCCGCGGGCCCGCCCCCCAACATGCGGCGGGCACGAGTGCGCGCCGCCACCGAGTGCCAGTGCACCAGGGGAGCGCGCAAAGGGGAGGACGTCTACAGACGTCCTCCCGGCAAATGGGATCCGCGCTGTAGCCGTCTTTCGGCTACGGTGCGGATCTGAAGAGGTTAAGAAACATGTAGATTGCCAATTTAAACCTTCATAAAAATGGAAATTTTTACTTGTAAATTCCATATCTTGGAGTAAAGTACAGGACACAGGATGTGCAGTTACAGACCAGAAGATATATGCCGCTACAATCAATTGATCGGACATTGGCTAAAGCTTTTCTGAAAATGCCCCACAGTGCAACCTCCTATAACCCAACCCACTACATGGGACTCCAGTTTTGTAACAAACAAAAAGGCAAAGCAAAGAACAGAGGGTAGAGACCTGTGTCCTGTACTGTACTCCAAAATATGGAATTTACAGGTATGTTAAAATTCCTATTATCTTAGTCATACAGTACAGGACACTAGATGTGTAGTCATATAGACCACATGTCTCCAAGCAACGAACTGAAGGGTGGCCAACAATATAGCAAACAACGACAAACAGGCCCACAGAAAAATGAGGTTAATGACAACTTAAAGCACCTTGCGACTAAATCTTGCATCAGGAGATCCACCCATATAAAACTTTGAAAAAGTACTGAACTGAAGAGCAGGTGGGCAGCTTTGCAGACCCATGAAACAGATGCTTTGTGTTGAACGGCCCAGGAACCCTCAATAGATCTGGTGGAATGGGTCCTGTTAGGTAAGGGGGCACCTTTTCTTTGAGTGCATAAACCAGGGCTTGACAAATTTGCTTTGAATCTAGGAGCCAGCTAAAAAAGTTAGGAGCCAGTTTTTTTTAGCGTAGTGTTGGGTTGTCAGCGCCCGGGATAAGGCGAGTAATTTGCGCCCCTAAACCCTAACTTACTCACAGCACAGCAGCCAGTCAATAACTCCACCATCATTACATCAGGGTTATAGGATGGCCAGAAAGAGTGACACTAAACACCTGTTAAAGGGGGAAACCTTATTATGCTGAATGTATCGTGACTGTGACATGTAAAACACCGTCATCTGCTGCCTAATGGAACTTGGCAAAAACATGTCTCTACTGCACATCTAAATGAACTCTTAATGACACTTTAAATTCAAATACAAAAAAAGATGAAAGAAGTATTCAAACACTGCTGATCTTCTGCTGCCTCTTTGCAGCCGCTTCCTGCCTGCATGCGTTTCCCCCACGGTGAATATTCATTGCTCTGGTGAATTTCAGTTCACCATGAAATACTGCAGCTCAGCTTCATAAAGAGTGGTAATTGTTGATGGTACACAGGGCTTTATCACAATTTTGATGCTTAGAATAAAGGTCACGTTTCTCGTCATCTTTCACATTATACAAAAAATTAGGCAAACTTTACGGTGGTTTTTTTTTTTTTCTTAAATCATTAAAGTGTATTTTTTCCAGAAAAGATTGCATTTGAAAGACCGTTGCGCAAATACCAAGTGACATAAAATATTGCAACAGCTGCCATTTTATTCTCTAGGGTCTCTGCTAAAAAATAATATATAATGTTTGGGGGTTTCAAGTAATTTTCTAGCAGAAAATAGTTTTTTTCTATTTGTAAGCAACAAATGTTAAAAAGAGTTTAGTCTTTAAGTGGTTAAAATTTCCTTATCTAGAGGCCGGGAGTAAATTCCTTTGATCTCCACTAAGATACATTGTATGTGGTGTTTATAGTTAGCGAGTTGGCAGACTGCCCGGTTGACGGCTGTGTTTTTTTTTTCTTTTTTCTTTACAGCTGTCAGCTTAGGCAGGGAACTGCTTGTAGATGCGGCTACACAGAGAGGGGAGAGGAGTATCGGAAGCCACTCGCCAGGACGCGATTTCTAGTCGCCATGGCGACCTGGCGACCGGGGTTTGTCGAGCTCTGGCATAAACCCTTGAAAGGAGCTGCCTGAGCCACCCTAGAAGGAAGGGAGAACTATATCCTCACTGAGCTGAAAGGAAGAGACCACTTTCGCAAAGAAGGAGGATCTGGATCTCAGGACCACTTTATTTTTATGTAAGAAAATAATAGTTTTTTTTTTTTTTACAACAAAGAGCCGCCAACTCTGAGACACGCCTGATGGAGGTAATGGCCACCAAAATTGTCACTTTACTGGTGAGATCCTTCAAAGGGATATATCAGATTGGATCCATGGGAGGTCTTTGAAGTACCAAATGTACCAGATTTAGATTCCAAAGAGACACCAGAGGTCTAAGTGGGGGATTACCTTGAGCCACACTTGGCATAAAGGTCTTACCAAGAGAGTGTGAAATTAAAGTTTTTGAAACAGAATAGGTAGGGTAGAAACCTTTCCCTTTAGAGTACTCTTTACCTGATGTTGGTCTAGACTAGAATGGAGAAAGGCCAGGATGTGAAAAATAGAACACATCCAATTTTGGCTGGTGCCTACTTTTGCAAAAATAGGCCTTCCAAGTATGATAGTAGATCTTAAAGTCCACTGCAGGATCCTCTTCTGTATCCACCTCACCCTCCTCAATATTTGCCTTGAAGAGTTCAGGAGGATCAGGATCATACTGAAAAAATGTATGTGATGGAGAGGCAGGAGAGTGCTTTTGGGCTCTGGAGACTAAATGCTAGAGAAGGGCAGAGAGTTTTCCAAAGAAATGACACACAGTTGCAATAAAATCTGCCTTGGTTAGATTGGCCACTTTTTGCCTACCTAAGAGGGATCTAGAATTAGAGGAAGAGAGTTGTCTTAATATAAAACCTTACTCTGCTGTAGACTAACAGCTATTACCTTGAGCGTTCAGCTAGTTTTCCTCAGTTGCACCTATAGCCCAAGTGCTAATAGACCCTTTATTGTCAGTTATTCTGTGCCATGTCTATGCCATTGCTAAGTCAGGGGATGCCCTGTGGGATAATCCCACAAAATGTGTGTGAAGCAAGAAGGTATTTGCATATCTGCATAACCCAGGCGCTGACCAATGTCCTGTGACCATGTCTCTGGAGATGCAGGTAGTGAGGAGCAAATGTGCTTTTTATGTTCTCTGTTGAAATGATGGGCAGAAGTGCATCAGCTAGAAGGCGTTTGCAAATACATCACTGCCCCAAGCATCAGTAAACATTACCTTCTGCCAATGTAGCAGAGACATTTACATGGGAGTTACAGGGGGATAACACAAAGTGAAATAACATTCCACATGTAAAACAGGACACGGTAACAACTACCTTATCTGCACTGCAGATTCCCAGAGAGGACCAAACTTCACCAGTCACGGTGGACAAAATCCCAAAAGGGTCTTTAGGGTCTGGGTGCCATTCTTCCAATGCAGAATCCAGTGCCCAAAACAGCAAATATTACAGGCCAGCCCCACTGATATGAAGCTTGGGTACGGATCCCAAGATATACATATGAGGAAATTGATAGAACTGTCAGTTGAAGTTTAATAAAAGAATTGGTGTAGAGCAGGGGTTTCCAACCTATGGCCCCCCAGCTGTACAGGAAACACAATTCCCATCATGCTTAGTCATGTCTGCGAATGTCAAGAGTTTAACAATCCCTCATGGGATGTGTAGTTCCCTAACAGCTGGAGGGCCATAGTTTGGAGATCCCTGGTGTAGAGACTTCTCCAGAGGAGAAGAGGTCATCACATAAGGACACTAGCAAAAAATGGTAGTCCCACGGAGTTGGTGGGGCTAAATGACTGACACCTGAAGGTAGTGGTATAAAACCTATGACTACACAGTAGTGTCCTGTATGGTATGATTAAGATAAAAAGATTCCAGGCTGTCATGACATTTCTTTGGATTCAGTTATCTCTGGTTATATGCATATTATGACTTAGTGAAACACCACTTACTGTGTGTTTTACTGAAGGAATCTTCTATAATATAACCTTACATACCAATATTTCACCAAACAGCTCTCTGCATTCTGAAGCCTCAAATACTCACTTTCTTTTCCCTTTTCCTTATTCTTCAACTGTAAAAGTTTCTGTTCCCGCTGCTGTTTCTCAATTTCTTGCTCCTGTCTATGCTGTTCCAGCTTTCTTTGGTGTTCCAAAAGCTCCTGTTGATGTTTCATGGCCAGGAGTTCTTGTTGTTGCTGTAAACAAGGTCAATACGTTAGCACAACTATTAACAGTACGCATTGGATAAAAAAAAATAAAAAAATAAAAAAAAACAACACACACACGCACAACGCCTATGAACTCTCACCTTTACATGCTCATGTAGCTGGGCTTCATGTTGTCTTGACAGCTGTTCATGTTGCCTTTGGAACTCTGCTATAAGGATCTGCCGCTGTATTTGCTGCTTTTGCTTTAGTGCTATCAGTTCTTGCTGCAGTTGTTGCTCCCTCCCACTGTCAGCACCTTGTATAGTATACTGGGGATCCAGCCGAAGGTCCATAGGAAGGGTGCCAGAGGCCACCTGAAGTGGCAGCGCAGCAGTAACATCAACTACAATGACAAAGAAAGAATGTAGCACCACTCACAAGACACAGTTGACTCCAATTTACCAAACACATTCAGTAGCAGAAAAGAAAGTGCAGTAAATAAATGGGAACATTATAAAACCTCAGGCTGGACTTAAAGTTATGTCACAAAAATTTAGCAATGTGACTCATTTTATAACATTATAAAAACAGCCCAGCAGTAAATTATGAATAACATGTGAAGAGCAGCATTACTTGGGTTTCCAATCAGGTTATTTATAAATCCCCACCAGAGCCTTGTGAAAGACCAGGAAGAAGTGGAAGAAGATAGAACTAAGAGAACTTCAATGAATTTGGGAACCGCGAAATATAAACATTATTCTAGCCCCATATGTCTCAATTAGCTATGTATTTCTGTATGTTACCATGGCATAGGATTTGATTTGAAGATGTGTTCCTGATTTATTTGGACATGAGACCTGTTATTCCAATGCATTTTCACGGGGTCCGTTCCTGTGTTGGTAAAACAGTCCCGTTTGCTACATTTTAAGCACTGACCTGCATTTTTTTATTCAAGATACCTGAAATCAGCACTTTCAAACACAAATGTGTCAACACAATGTGCATGATTTTTGACACGGAGATGTAATTTGTACATACGCACAGCTGTTATTCTTTTCCGCAAAGTCAGAGATGTGAGAGTTATCTCCTAAGGAAGGCCATGCAGGGATAAAAATACGGCTGGTTCAGCAGGGACTGGCTGAAAATTGTTCTATGTATGGGAAGGCAGGTTGTACAGAAGTTGACATATTAATTGACTTCTGTCCTGTTTGATTTTTCCCAAAAGATCAGTGCCATTGGCTATAGCCTGCAGCACTGATCAGTGTATTTGGATCGTGGGGGAGACTCCCCGTTGTCAGAATATAACCACATAAAGTGTGTGAGTGGGGGAACCAAGTCATTTTTTTTTCAATTAGCCCCGTGGTTAAACAAAAAAAATAATAATAGAAACATAGAAAAGTGACGGCAGAAAAAGACTGAGTAGTCCATCGAGTCTGCCCCTTTTTATTTATTTATGTATAATTTTTTTTTTTTTTTTACATTAACCTTGTTGTCCGACTATACATTTATGTTTATCCCAAGCATGTTTGAAGCCATTTACTGTTGACTGTCTCACAACCTCTGTACTTTCTAAGATTAGTTTTGAACTTCCCCCCAGTTAGTTTGAGGTCATGTCCCCGTGTTCTTGATTTTGGTTTCATATTGAAAAGACTGCCCTCCTGAACCTTATTCACCCCCTTGATGTATTTAAAGGTTTCAATCATGTCTCCCCTCTCCCTTCTTTCCTCCAGACTGTACATATTAAGTTCCTGAAGTCGCTCTTGATATGTTTTATCCCCCAGACCTTTCACCATTTTTGTTACCCGTCTCTGAACTCATTCTATCTTATCAATATCTTTTTGTAAGTGTGGTTTCCAGAACTGGACACAGTATTCTAAGTGAGGTCTCACTAAAGATTTATATAGAGGAATCAGAACCTCCTTCCTCCTGCTGGTGATCCCTCTACTGATACATCCCAGAATTCTATTTGCTTTTCCCACTGCCTGGTCACTCTGCTCATTTTGCAATCATCTGAAATAAGCACCCCCAAATCTTTTTCTTCTGTAGTGCTGGCTAACACTGTACCCCCAATGCTGTACTCTCTAAGCGGATTCTTTTTCCCTAGATGCATTATTTTACATTTAGAAATATTGAACTGCAGTCTCCACTGCTTTGACCAATCTCCCAGCAATGCCAAATCATGTTCCATGTTACAGACACCTCCACCCTATTACACACCTTTGTATCATCAGCAAAGAGACATACATTGCCCAGCAAACCTTTAGTTATATCACTTACATATAGGTTAAATAGAACAGGACCCAGTACAGAGCCT
>BLSH010333012.1:572246-596975 GCA_018402905.1 Glandirana rugosa | reverse complement strand
CAGACACCCTATCTCGTCGATCAAGCGGCTGTCCTTTATTGTAGACTGGAGACGTCTTGAGGAGGGTAGTAGTGATGTGATTATGTCGATTCCTCTTGACTACCTTCCCTAATATCTGGAGTTAGCGTCGATGTACCATCACTTTATTACTAAAGTCAATAATACAAATAATGGTACACATTACAAGTCCATAAATACTCCTAAATGATTTTATACATACAACGGAAATCAACTTGAAATTCCGGAGTATGTGTGCCCGCATATATTTTTTTATTTGTTTTGCAGCCCGGGCTGCAGTTCCTTTTTTTCCGCTGCAAAAAACCGCAATACATAACTGCAAAAAGCCGAAAAACGTCAATACATAACGCCAAAAAACGTCGCCTTTTTTTCCTTGACGTCGGGCCCGACGTTTTGTTTATTTTTTTATATACGCCCGTGTGTATGAGGCCTTAAAGTTCAACTAAAGGCAACATACATATTTTAGTAAATCCTCATAAATACCTGAACATTACACATGGTAATAAACATAATAACTGAAATCATTATTTCACTACCATGTAGCTGCGATTGAGGTCTATAATCCCTTCCATCAGTTCTCCTTAGCTGTATTAGTGTAGTGATGATGGGAGGAGTTCTGCAGAGGTCAGATGTTATTTCCTGTCGGCGAACTAGCTGCTCTATCCCACAGACATCCAGACTTCTATCATGCTCAGTAGGGGTGCTGAAATTAATCGATGCATCGCGATACGGTCGTCCACGATGCGGCGACTGCTCATAATCGATTGGGCGGCGTCATACGACATGTGGGAGACTCAGCGCGACCTTGGCACAACGCGACTTGCAAATGACTTATGTAATAGAAGTCAATGCAAGTCGCCCCCCAAGTCGTACAGGAACCTTTTTCTAAGTCACTTGGAACAGTTCCAATTGCAGTGCATGGAGTCTCCAATGTGTGAACAGCCCGGATGTCTTCCCAATTGTCAGACTTGTCATTGAAACCACAAATTACATTTTTAATTAGTAGATTAGTACAGTTATCCTTCATGCAGAGTAATGTAGCAACATACCGTGGTGTCTCTCTCAGCGCTCGTTACCGCCCAGCCCGCCTCTCTCGTCTCTGGCAGACATCAGCGATGGATTCCTCAGCCCCACCCGCCTCTCTTCTGACCTGTCAGCTACAGTCAGCGGGTGGGACTGAGGAATCCACCGCTGACATCTGCCGGAGACAAGAGAGGAGGGAGGCGGGCTGGGCGGTAATGAGTGCCGAGAGAGACACCACGGTATGTTGCTACATAACTCTGCATGAAGGATAACTGTACTAATCCACTAATTAAAAATGTAATTTGGGGTTTCGATGACAGGTCTGACAATTAGGAAGAAATGAGACACCCCACACCCACCCACTGACACCCCTCACCCACCCACTGA
Organism: Glandirana rugosa; assembly: GCA_018402905.1. Lineage (NCBI taxonomy): Eukaryota > Metazoa > Chordata > Amphibia > Anura > Ranidae > Glandirana > Glandirana rugosa. The sequence continues at coordinate 595,547 of BLSH010333012.1, read as the reverse complement.
CACCCATCCACTGACACCCCTCATCCACTCACTGACACCCCTCACACCCACCCACTGACACCCCTCACACCCACCCAATGACACCACTCACACCCACCCCTGTATCCTAATCGTGATGTATCGCAGAATCGAAGACCCGATAATCGTAATCGAATTGTGAGGCCAGTGAAGATGTGCACCCCTAATGCTCAGTCTATTTTACATAACACGCACCCATCTGCCAATCAATAGCTGGGTGTGCGCTATGTAAAACAGCCACAAGATAGTACAGGTTACTTTGCACACAGATCCGTCTATTAATCTGTGTGCTTCTCTCTGTCTGCACTCCTCTGGTAATTTGTAATCTGGCAGAACAGAAGTAGCTAGGAGCTAGAGAGTGGGTGGGCTTCACGGGTTGATTGTGGGCAGAGCCTAATCATGATTCTACATAGAATGAAATCCCTCAGCTTCCCATGTGAAACAAAGCCCCTCCCCCAGTGATATCAAGATGTTTTCTGCAGAGAGATAGATAGAAATGGGGACAACATGAGTCTAACACCTTGTCTAGCTGGAGACAAGGTAGATATCTCACCATCCTTACTGCTTTTTGCAAAACAATCAGTGACATGTTTAACAGACTGTATAGGTGCATAACATATTGATTTTGTAATTTTGACCATAGTTCTACTTTAAGCTGGCAGAAGTTCAGCATTTTTTTTTTTGTAAAAACGTTAATTTGTTCTACCAATGATTGGTGGGGTCAAATTGATGTTTGTTTTCGATTACAGTGACAACAAAATGTAAAGCAGTAGGATGGAATTTTTTTATCAAATGTACACATTTCTAAAAGTGTATGTCATTTTCGTTCACTCTAACTGAATATTAAAAGCAAACAAAATCTTGAACTTTTTTAAAATTACATTTGAATAGTCTGAGAATTTAGATATGAATTTTCCTAAGAATTTTTGTACAAATTTTGATTCGAAATTCTACTAGTGTATACTCATCTTTATTGATAACAGTAAGCAGAGACAACAAGAACGGAACATCAATTCATGAGATTTCTAGCAATATTAATAATTAATATTAATCGCTTCACTGGCTTCCCCTACCACACCGTATAAAATTCGAAATACTAACCAAAACACATAAGGCCATCCACAACACTGCCCCCAGCTACATCACCAATCTCATCTGCAGATATCGCACTAATCTCATCTGCAGATATAGCCCCAATCGTCCTCTCCGCTCCTCCCAGGACCTCCTGCTCTCTAGCTCCCTTGTTACCTCCTCCCATACTCGCCTACAGGACTTCTCCAGAGCCTCTCACATCCTCTGGAACTCCCTGCCCCAGAATGTCCGGTCAGCCCCCACCCTGTCTGCCTTTAGGCGATCCTTGAAAACTCACTTATTCAGGGACCCTACCCCACATTGATATAAATTGAAAATATCTGGTGTTCCTGACAGTTACCAGTACTTTTATTCCTTGTGGCAGAGGATATTCCCTCTGTAGCATTTTGTCACACGTGTGCGCATGGTGCAAACTGATGATTGACAGCTATTTCTCTCTCATCCTCACATATCTCATTGTAATTACACAAGCCCACATCCACACACGTGACATACAGGAATAGGTTTGGCAAGGGTGAATCTAGCTGATTGATTGACAGCAGCTCCTTTAGGGAGCCTCACTGTCAGAAAAGTTGAACAAAGCACCAGTGTACTTTGTGGGATCACCAGAGATTAATGGTTTGCAAGATTAATATTGGATTATATTTATACAAAAATAGTTTTGTTTAGTTTTTTGGCTATTTTTTTTTTTTTACACTGAAGTCATGTGATCATATGATTTCCATAGCATTGTGTATGGCCCAGGGACAAAAGACAGCAGTAACATCAGCAAAACATGACATGATGTGGCTTAGCTCATCCCACAAATGAGACTGTGCAGTGCAGAGGAAAAAAATGATCACGTGACATGACTAGACAAAAAATTATTACATGGTAATATATGAATTGTTCTGTGTTATTAAACAGTGCTAATATGTCTAAAAGGGGTGTGCGTGGGTTTAATGACACTAACATTTTTTTTCTTACAACAGCATTCCTGGTCAAAAACATTGTACATATGAAACTTGCTTAAAGAGTAACTCAATTTTTTTTTCTCAAACATTTCCCTCTGGGTGATCTATGCACATTGCAGGGATTTTAACAAACTTTGCAGCAGATTCCAACCTTTTGTTATTCTGAAGAAATATTTTTTGTGTCCATGTGCAGAGTGAATATGTATGGGGGGTGGCTTTATAATTCTCAATCAGCTGCTGCACCTGCAGGGCTCTAATGAGGAAAGTGTCAGGGCCTGCATCCCTTTGGATGTGATTTCCCTTTGGCAGTATCTCACAAAAATTACATTTTTGTTGCAGGGGATGCCAAGATTCGAAGTTGTATCTGAGTGCAGACTTCTGCAGACCTGCCTAATAAAAATAAAAGAGTGTCAAACTTCTAAGCTCTCAATTATTGCATGTCAAGCCAATTCTTTGCAGATGCATACGATGCCACAACAACTGTTTGGAGTTGGTGGCAAGAAGAGTTAACAATAAAAAATTGAAGCCCATTCAGTATGTTGTCCATGTTGAGGATGAGATGAAAGCTGGCAGTTCTACCATGCCAGGAAAAGAGTTCATTCAATTACAGGCAACATAAGGGCACAGCTGCATAGAAGTGACGCACAATCAAAGACTATTGTGTCGAGAGGCTGATGCGTCACTTATGACTCTTGATCACCAAGTACCCCGAAGAGCAAACTTGTTAGGAAAAGTTGACAGGAAGGTGGGGGAGGGCCAGGCATGTCAGTGAGGGGAGTTGGACACACTGAGTCCTTCTGAAAACAAAGCCAGCTTCTTTAGATCCTTGGGGGAGCTCCTCCAGCCCCTGGTCTCAAAGCTTTTTCCCTGGGTTTATCTCCGAGGCTTACGAATGTAGTTGAAGTGGTGACGTTAACGGACACACAAAGACTGTATTCAGTGCAATGACGGAAACCCTCAGCAGAGCATCATTATAATACAGCCCATCTCCCCACAGCAATTCTTCCCACAATCCAAGACACAGTGGCCTCAGAATTGCGGAGGGTGATGTATTTTGTGGTTTTGAATAAAAACTAACACATGAATGAGGATAAATTAAAAGGCTCCATTCTGTAATGATTAAAAAATACAATAGCTGTATAAGAGCAGGAAACCTTAACACCAACTCAAAGCATGTGAAATGGACGAAATCATTATTCATTCACAATTCATCTTCAGTGCCATTAATGCAGACAACAGAGAACAGTTCTATGAAGTACATTTCTTCAGACCCGAAGATCTTATGTTTGAAGTATGCTAGACCTCTCTGGGTTGTGCCAGTGATCTTGTTTTTGACATCAGGTTGAGATAATTCAGAATTCAATGACAGGTGCAGCTGGCCTCCTGCCGACTTGCTTTTGTATTCCCATAGACTTGTATAGGGAGAGAAGTATTCAGATGCCAACAAAAGCCCGTCAACACAGGTCATTAGGAGGATTGAAACCAACATAACCTTAAAGTGATTGTAAAGGCTCATTTTTTCCTATAAAAATAACAAACATGTTATACTTACCTGCTCTGTTGCAGTGGATTTGCACAGAGCAGCCCGGATCCTCCTCTACTGTTATCTTGGCCCCTCCCTCCTATTCAGATCCCCCACAGAAAGCAAGGGAAGCTCTCAGCCTCACTCATCACAGCCCCACCCACCAGAAGACGTCGCCGGTTCGCACAAAGCAGTGTGGATCCTGCTGCAGCAGGACGCAAAGCAGCGGCCTCAATTACCGGCCAGTATGATCTGAGGGGGGACTGCAATATGACAACCTGAAGGCGCTCTGTACACAGATGGTGTACAGAATGCCCCCCCCAGAAATTCCATTTCCTGCTTGTGTTATTGGCTTACTGATTTTCCCAGAAGTCTGCACTAAGATACAAATCAGATTTTGTGCATTCTCTGCAACAAGCATTTCAGTTTTGGTGAGATACTCCCAAGGCTTAAGGGCCAAGTTCACCTGTAGAGGCATGTTACAACCCATATTTAGGGTGTAACATGTAACAAGCTCCAGCTGCCAGTACTCCCCTCTCTGATAGTGGGTGGGGGGGTTTTCTCCCTGAACCCACTGTAAAAATTTAAAAACAGAGCGGCTGTGCAGGGATCTGCCCACGCAGTCATATCATTCATTCACAGCTTACTGTCAATGAATGAACTCCAAGTGTTGTTGGCCACTGGGGCAGACGGTTTCAGTTAAGGATAGACAGTGGTAGAGTAAAGAATTCCCTAATGTATATACTTAGAGAGGAACTCCAGCCATTTTTTAGAAAAAGTAAAAGTCAGCAGCAACAAATACGGACACTGCTGAATCCTATTGAACAAGTACTCACCAGCCCAGGGAGCCGCTGTTATCAACTGGGTTGGTTCTTTACCGGTCCCAGATGCCACCATCTTGAGTGTGGGAAGCCAGCAGGGAGTTCCTGATAGCTCACAGCTGGCTTCCCAGTGCGCATATGCGAGATGCTCTGCAATTTTTGAATGGTCTTGCATTCTCCTGGGACCTGTAATGCCTTACAGCAAGTTGCGGGCAGGGAGAGGAGGGGTAAACTTACGTTCTGCTCGTCTACGCAAGCAGATTGGAAGTGGGAGTGGGTACTTGCCAGAAAAAGGTACACAATCCTAGAAAAAAAAATGTTTAGATTAATGGCAGAGGATGGAGGGAGGAGGATGAGTGAAACTTATGATTTTAAGAGAGGTTCTGTTTTAAAAAAATATAAAGCCAGACATTCCAAGGACTGCTTCATCCTCTTCAAATGCATAACAAAATGAAGTAAGGTTGTCCTACACACTCCCTGCTGCATTAAAAAAAAAGAATTTGATGGTAACATTTAGACAAATTACAGTCATCAGTCATAGCATACAGACAGGCTAGGGATCTACAACCAAATAAGAAGTCTGTAGGTAAAACTATTAACATGCTCATGAAACTGAAAAACAGATTTGCCTACCTTTTTTTTTTTTTTAGCTTTCTGTTTTTTCACTTAAAAACAACTGCAGGAGGTTAGCAAAAAAAAAAACTTTGCAAATATCCAAATTACTTACCTGAAGTCAGGGTCACATAACACTCCTGCTCTCTTCACTTTCTGGGGCCCTTCTTCGAGTGTCCACACCCTTGCTTGCATAATGTGAACATCTCCTATTAGTGGAGGAGGCACTTGGAGCTGCTGGGTCCTCTCTCATAGACTCCAGAGACAGGAGAACTCCTGGGACAGTGAGGGGACCAGTACCGAAGCAGAGAAGGAGCAGGGAAAAACATTTGGCTCATAGAGGAAGCTGTTTCTGCAGGATGGCTTATGAAGAGGCGTTTGGAATCAAGACTGGGTAGTAAAGTAATTGAGGCACAATGCACCCATTACATTTCATTTTTGCCTGGAGTTGGGCTTTTATTTGAGTATGAGATGAAAACCATCTATGAGGCTCATCAAAAACAAAGGTAGGAAGATCTACTGATCGACTTGTGTACAAGCAGCCTGTTGGAAAATTTCCTCTCAATCAATGCCGATCAGTGTATTCTCAGGGGAGGGACTGAATGTGTAGATGGGGTATCGAGTAATTTTCTTTTATTCAACAAGTCGGTTGAACAAGAAAAAATAGGATTTTTGTACTCACTGTAAAATCCATTTCTCCATGTTCATCGACGGACACAGAACCTCCTTAATCTTGACCATTGGGATGTCCAAAAGCAGTGCGAAAATAAAATGAAGGGTGGGGAAAATATCCCAAGGCTAACTAACCACAAGAGCCCTAACCAGGACACAGGAGCCTTAACTGGGTCACAGGAGCCCCATCTGAAAAATAAACATGTTTATTTAAAAACAGCCCTCAAGAAGAAACAGCCCCACTTAAACAGCAGCCTGCAAAACTTTGCGGGCAAAAGAAGCATCCGCAGAAAACAAAAATGATCTACTTTTTAGAATTTGGTGAAAGTATGCACCGACGACCAAGTGGCCGCCTTGCACAACTGTGATATTGACACTTGATGACGGAAGGCCCAAAAAGTACTAAGTGCCCAAGTAGAATGCGCCGTGACAGGAAAAGGAGGAACCCGACTTTTAATACAATAGGCCTGAGTCACCGTCTGTCTGATCCGTCTGGAGATGGTAGCCGAAGATGTGGCCAGCCCTTTCCTTGGTCCTTGTGTAACCACAAAAAGACACAAGGAAAGCAACAGAATGTCCTCATTCAAATGGAAGTCCGAGACCACTTTAGGTAGGAACGATGGACAGGGACAGAGAACCACCTTGTCTCTGTGGACCACTAAATAGGGAGTATGACAGGATAACTCAGACAACCTACGTGCAGATTTAATAGCCATCAATAATGTCACCTTCTGGGACAATGTAGGTAAGGGAATCTCCCGAATAGTCTCGAATGGAGGTTTCTGAAGAACTGAGCGTACTAAGTTTAAATCCTATGGCGGCAAAAGAGACCGTACCGGTGGAGCCACGTGCCGGACTCCTTGAATGAAGGTATGAGTGCGTGGCTTGGAGTCGCTGAAAGAAGATTGCGAAGGCAGACACTTGGCCCTTGATGGTACTGAAGGCCAACTTCTGCTCAACGCTCCGTTGAAAAAAGGCCAAGTACCGAGCCTTAGAAAAGGAGCGAAGACAAGCGCCAATTGACTCACATGTACGCTTTCCACGTACTGTGGTATATCTTACTAGGAGTCAACTTCCTCGCTTCAATATAGTAGGGATCACTGATCCAGACAAACCTCTATCCCTCAGTAACTGGCTTCCAATAGCCAAGCCATCAAAACTAGTGACTGTAAAGCAGGATGGAAGTTCAGCTCTTAGGACAACTGGTCCTCTTGCTGAGGTAGCACCCAAGGGACGTTTACGGCCACCAGGATGACCAGAAGACTTCCACCCTCGATCCTTCGCAGGCACCGTGGAAGAAGAGGAAAGTATTGGCCCAACAGTGGCCCTAAGACGACTGTAGCATCTACCAGAGGAACCCGTGACCTTGCCACGTATCTCAGTAAATTCCTGTTGAATTGAACCTGCTGAAGGAGCTGAAATTTGAGCAGAAAGAAGACTACCCTGGTCAGCATTAAATCCCTAGTCAGACCCAGGTTATTCAATCTCCTTGGCAGGGATAGAGGGGGCTTCAAGTAGTTTGGACATCACCTGAATGTTTGCAGGAATTATATCCGCACAAGGAGACTCAGGGCCCCCTGAAGCGGACAAAATCTGCCCCCCTTCTTTGGTACTCCCAAAAGGCTCAGTTTGTGGATCCCCTCGATGCGCACAAAAGGAGGTCCACGAAGCTGGAAACCAGCGAAGATGTCCCCCCACCCCAATTATGGGTGAAGGCAGACCTTTATGCTGAAGGGGTCTTCTCTGCGGGACTGGAGAAGCCAGTTCTAGGCTTACCGGACCAAGATTGCTTGGAACCTGCCGAGGAAGACTTGAGAAGTCTGTTTCCCTTGTCTGCAGTCCCAGGGGCCCGAAAGGGTTTCTTATGGGCTGAGAAAGAAGGCCCGTGTTTACGAGTCCCCTTCCCTTTCTTAGACTATGGCAGGAAGGTACTCTTCCCCCCTGTGTCACCCTTAATGAAGACATCCAGGGCAGCCCCCAAACAGGCGATCGCCTTGAAAGGGCAGATCAATGATAGCTTTCTTAGAGGCTTGGCCTGCAGACCAGTTCCTAAGCCACAGCACACGTGTAATCACTACCGCTGAAACGGAAAGTTTAGCCAAGCAGAGGAGTCGCATCCAAAGATGCATCACATACAAACTGCAGCCCTTGGACCAACTGGTCCGCCAGATCAACATAAACAGTGGGAACCTGCTCATTCCTCAGACCTTGGCGCAAAAGCTTGGCCCATTCAGTCAGTGTCTGAGACACCAGGGCCGAGGCAAGGATCGGTCGCATTGCCGAACCTGCCATAATGAACATGCTGCTAGCCACAGACTCCATGTTAGGAAAAGGAACCACTTCTGGCTAAAAACTGTCATTTCCGCGGTGGCGCGCGCACGTGCCGGAAAACGGCGCCAAATGGGCCTATTTAAGCCTGGGGACTTCTGAGACCAAGTGCTGCTTGCTCTACAGCGTTCCCGACCTGTAAGCCTCGGCTCTGGATACCTGTTCCCGTATTGCTCTGCCTCCTGTTGACCCGGCTTGTCCTGACCTGCTGTCTGCTACCTGCACCGACCCCGGCTACCCACGACCATCCGATTGTCTGCTCCCTTGTACCTCTGCTGCCCGCCCGTTAACGAACCTTGCTTGGACTTCGACTACTCTTTTGCCTGATCCTTTGTACCTTCCTGCCAGCCTGTTGCCGACCCAGCCTGAACGACCATCCTTCTACCTGCACGTCTCCTGGAGCATCGCTACGTCATCAGTGACCCTCCAGCCCTCGTGCCATCCCGCACTCTTGGGCCTCTGTCCCCACTACCAGGGGTCCTTGAATCGGGTGCGCAAGAGCGGTTGTTCCCTGCACAAGACAGACTCCACCGTCAGGTACGTGACACTCCACTTTCCTACTGGCGAGGTCTTTACAGGATGGGAAATCCTCTACTGGAATCATGGTTGCTTAATTCAACCTGGAAACAGTAGGGTCCAGCTCTGGTGGACTGGTCCCCTTTTTTTACAAGTGATTCCTCAAAGGTGTAGCGTACTGAAAAGCATTTAGGGACCACAAAAGGTTGCTTTGGTTGCCACCACTTCTTATAGACAAACTTGTCAAAATAGGTAAGGTAAGGGAACAGCTTATCCGCACAAGGTGCCTTGTGTTTACCAAAAGGGACAGCCACCTCCGTGGCCACATTAGCCACATCCGCCATTTTTAAAATATCACGCAATGCAGTAACAAGTGCTTTTGGTCCTTGCTGCTGTGACCATTGAGGAGTCATTGTCACTATTGGATGGATCAGGAAGCATGTTATCAAGTCCAACTGGACAGGCCACGTCCACAGCAGCTTCAGACTCAGAGTCAGATGAGACAGACTGAGCAGGAGTATGCGGAGGATGCTTCCTGCCAGGCCTTTGCCTGCATGCCACTTCAACCCAGGATACTAGGGATTCTAGGATGGCTGTCAGAGCATTAATAGGGAGCTGGGACTCTGAGGGACTAGACGTCCCCATAAGGGGTTCAGTGGGGGAGATGCGACCGAGGCTCCATGGATAAGGGAGCAACTGCAGCACAAAAAAGAGTCTTTGGTATGGCTATGGACCTCCCCCTACTAAGGTGCTTGCTGGTAAACAGAAGGGACCCCAGGGACTCACCAAACCAGATTGGAGAATGCCGGATCAGACCTCAGCATGCCATGTATTCTAACATGTATCACAGGAAAAAGCTTTGTAGATCACGTGACCTGTTCAGCCTGTATCTACACAGCTCTGTTTGTCTCCAGCATCGTGTTAGACTAAAAGAAAATGGGCACCGGACGTGACAACACAAACTACACCAACATGGCCGCCGCCCGAAGACCAAGCCAAACTAAGGGAAAATGGCCGACCGCTGCCAAATGCTGGCACATCGTTCCCAGAGCACACTGAAGCCTCCTCTGTGCCCTCTGCACTGTGACCCCGCTCCAGGTACTGTACCCACACTGGCACAAGAACAGCCCCCCAGGGAACACCCCGCCCCCAGAGGGGGGATAGAGAAGAGACTAGGGGAAAACCCTGCACTGGGACCCCCATGGCTCCAGGCACTTCAGCCCCACCTAGGAAGGCAGTACACACAGCAGCACATGGGGGGGGGGGGGGTGGAGGGAACCCAGCTTATCTGAGGGATGGAAGGAGGGATCCTGCAGGCAGGTCCGACCATCCCTGGAGAGTACCCACGTCCACCCCACCCCGCACACAGGAGGGGAGGGGGACTGTACTTACCTTTTCACAGCTGTGGGTATCGCTACAGACAGGACCCTCGCCACCGAAGTGGGGGGCTGTCGGCCAGGGGGATGCTGCGACTTGGACCAGAGCCCACTCGTATGCGACCCTGCGAGACATTTAACTCACGGGCCAGCCTCTGTCCATTAAAACTATGGAGCAGTCGACCTAGCACATAGCTGCCGTCTGTACGCGCTCGCTGGCTGGACTGGGGAGAACACTGGATCTAGCTTATCCAGCCCGGAAGTTCAGAGATGAAGATCTCCCAAGAGATGCACGTAAGGAAGAAAAACAATTGCTAGGACCAAAAAGATCCCAGCAAGGTCCTTACTCCTGACTAGACAGAAAAAACTGAATACCTAGAGCAGGGAGGGGGTTATATACTGACTGAGGATGGCCCATGGGGCATAGCCAAGCTTTATGTTCTGCCTAGTCCTACTCCTGTAGAGGCCATATAACCCAATGGTCAAGAGCAAGGAGGCGCTGTATCCGTCGATGAACTAAGGAGAAATGACTCATGTATGGCCAGTCTTAGTTTATTCTTTGTAGGAGTAGATTTGGCCAAAGTATATCATGGATTACAATTATTTTCATCTATGTGCACAGCAAAATCTATTGTGCATGAGAAAAGTCACATGGACAATCGGCATTAAATAAACATGATAATTAATGTCAAGAATTGAATTGATCAAGAATCAAAGTCAAAACACTGCAGTCTAATTTTCCATAATGGAACTATTTTATTAACCTAGGCCACAAGTTCTTCATCATAACTAGTAGGGGAAAAAACACTTTACTAAAGATGTATTATGCAGTATAATCATCAACGGGAATATAATCACAGTACACTGCAGACTGCGAGGTTATTTCCGTCAGAGAAAAGCTGCAAGCACAACCTGTTGTCACCGTATTGGTGTCATCGGAAGCTCATTCATGTCCCCGAAGCAGCCGCCCACTCCAGCCTGTCTTCTGCTTCCTTCATTAGACAGGATAACATGTTCCAAAGATGCTCCGTATGGCATAGCACGCCTCCGTCAGCAGGAAGGTGACTCACCATAGCTCAGCAGGTGAATCACACACCCTGGAGACTGTCACAGATACAATCCTATCAAGAATGGCTCCTGTGAAAAATAGAGCTCCAAAAACCAGCAGATACAAACCTTACTGGAAGAAATTTCTCAGCATCAAGCACAGCTGAAGTAGAACTAAAAGTGTCTGATCAAATGACAACTGAGTGCACAGAGCAGAAAGACATTTAATTAACTACTATGGAGATGTGTGAATATCTATGTCCAAAGAAAGAAGAATGACGTATTTAGGAGCCACTCTGAAAAATGTATTAAATCAGAATTACTGTGCAAAACTGAATTATTTTCAAATGCATAACTGCAACAAATATATACTGTTTTCAAGAAAATGAGTGCTGTGTTAACCCTTTTCTTATCTAGCAGATGTGAAGCTAGAGCTAGTACACTAAGAAAATTATCCTGAGGAAAAAACTTTAGGGCCAGTTTACATTGCTGTGTTGAGTCAGGGCACATGCATTAAAAATCACTTCATTAAGACAGCCCATTCATTTGTATAGGTTGCCTATTACTCCAAAAAGCTAAATGCAGAATTTTTGTGCATTGGTACACATTATGTAGCACTGTAACACAAGTGCATTGACAAGGTGCACTGGGGTACTGTATCATATGGTGCAATACCATATGTGCTTAAAAAACAAAAAGCTATATTGTCATAATTTACAGTCGAAGTACAATGCATTGTTGGCTCAAACACAGATGTTGTGTTACCTTTTCAATGTGGCTGGAGTTGAACTTTAAGGCTCCATGCACACTGGACGCTATCTGGGCATCGGGCAGGAGACGCTGCTTAGAAAACGTTCTTTTGCAGCGTTTTGTAAGCAGCGTTTATCGGCGCTGGCTTTTTTTTTACTTCATTAGCTTCCATTGACTACAAAAAAATGCCGGACGTCGATAAACGGCCGTCTACTGGCGTTTATGAGCGTTAATCGGCGTTTATAGTTTTTGTGGTCAGAAGAATGACTTTTGAACGCCAATTCAGGGCGTTCCGATAACAGCCCAAAAACGCCATGCTGTTAAACGACAATTAACGTCCATGTGTGCATGGACACATAGGATAACATAAAGTGGCATTTTTGGGCTGTTAAAAAAAAAAAACGGTCGTTTATCAGATACAGTGTGCATGGAGCCTAAAAGGTTATGAGTCTCTAGCAAAATACTTTTAACTACATGTAAACCCAGACACTACAATTTCACAAAAGCTTTAACAAAGTTCTGCTCATAAGTTTACATACTGTGGCAGAATTTATGAATTCTTGGCCATTTTTCAAAGAATATGAATGAGAACACAAAAACTTTTCTTTCACTCATGGTGTTTGGAAAAAGCCATTTATTATCAATCAACTGTGTTTACTCTTTTTAAATCTTAATGACAACAGAAACTACCCAAATGACGCTGATCAAAAGTTTACATACCCTGGTGATTTTGGCCTGATAACATGCACACAAGTTGAGACAAAGGGGTTTGAATAGCTACTAAAAGGTAAACATCCTCACCTGTGATCTGTTTGCTTGTAATTAATGTGTGTGTATAAAAGGTCAATGAATTTCTGGATTCCTGACAGACCCTTGCATCTTTCATCCAGTGCTGCTCTGACGTTTCTGGATTCTGAGTCATGGGGAAAGCAAAAGAATTGTCAAAGGATCTGCGGGAAAAGGTAGTTGAACTGTATAAAACAGGTAAGGGATATAAAAAGATATCCAAGGAATTGAGTATGCCAATTAGTAGTGTTCAATCTCTAATCAAGAAGTGAAAAATGAGGGGTTCTGTTGAAACCAAACCAAGGTAGACCAACTAAAATTTCAGCCACAACTGCCAGGAAAATTGTTTGGGATGCAAAGAAAACCCACAAATAACTTCAGGTGAAATACAGGACTCTCTGAAAACATGTGGTGTGGCTGTTTCAAGATGCACAATAAGGAGGCAATCGAAGAAAGATGGGCTGCATGGTGGAGTCGCCAGAAGAAAGCCATTACTACGCAAATGCCACAAAGTATGCTGCTTACAATACGCCAAACAGCACAGAGACAAGCCTCAAACCTTCTGGCACAAAGTCTTTAGGAGTGATGAGACCAAAATTGAGCTTTTTGGTCACAACCATAAATTATACATTTGGAAAGGAATCAACAAGGCCTGTGAAACACTGAGGTGGATTGCTGATGTTTTGGGGATGTGTGAGCTACAAAGGCACAGGAAATTTGGTCAAAATTGATGGCAAGATGAATGTAGTATGTTATCAAAAAATACTGGAAAAACCTTTGCATTCATCAGCCAGGAAGCTGCGCATGGGACGCACTTGGACTTTCCAACATGACAATGAACCCAAACACAAGGCCAAGTCGACCTGTAATTTACTACAGCAGAATAAAGTGAAGGTTCTGGAGTGGCCATCTCAGTCTCCTGACCTCAATATCATTGAGCCACTCTGGGGAGATCTCAAACGTGCAGTTCATGCAAGACAGCCCAAGACTTTCCAGGAACTGGAGGCTTTTTGCCAAGAGGAATGGGCAGCTTTACCATCTGAGAAGATAAAGAACCTCATCCACAAATACCACAAAAGACTTCAAGCTGTCATTGATGTTAAAGGGGGCAATATACGGTATTAAGAACTGAGGTATGTAAACTTTTGATCAGGGTTATTTGGGTAGTTTCTGCTGTCATTATGATTTAAAAAGAGTAAACACAGTTGATTGATAATAAATGGTGTCAGCCAAACACTAACCATGAGTGAAAGAAAAGTTTTTGTATTCTCATTCATATTCTCTGAAAAATGGCCAAGAAATCATAAATTCTGCCAGGGTATGTAAACTTATGAGCACGACTGTATTAAAATGGATCTAAAGGTACAATTCTATGGAAGAAGTTAAAAAGCTTTCTGCATGCAGCACACCACCGCCCTCCCTAAATATTTATCTGAGCTGCATCTTGACCCAGGGATGTGCACAAGAGCAGCAGCTCTCTCTCATCGGACACACAGAGAGGAGAGAGTGGGGGCAGGGCTGAGACACTCTCTGTGTGTCAATGGATACACAAATCCAGCTCAGAGCAAGCACGCACGATTGCACCCATAGCAAGTGGCTTCTATGGGGCACTCAGCAGGGGGGAGGAGACCAGAACACCGGCTGGGAACCTCAGAAGAGGAGGATCGGAGCTGCTCTGTGCAAAACCATTGCACAGAGCAGGGAAGTATAACATGTTTATTTTTTTAATGGCATTTAGAAACGCTTTAATGTCATGTCAAAAGAAATTTTTTACATTTTTAAGTTTGCCATTTTCCTTAACATTGTATTTTAAGATCCTGCCATGAAAGTTCTTGTTCAGGCACTCCCTGTAAATGTTTGTAAGTGCTCTGTACCTGTTTTAAAACTGTGTTTCCGCATTATCACTGTCACACAAGGTTCCAATGAAGACTACAAGTGACCAATTAAAAACATTATCAATAAGGCTACATTCATACCAATGATTCAGCCCGATGCGAGTTGCAGCAGCAGGAATCTTCTGATTCTTGCTGCTGCAGGCCTCATTCACTATCATGACAGGTCACTGACAACCATAGCTCTTTGCTGCTCTCCACACAGCCAGTTAATACTTGAAGTGATCGTTGCCGGACGCACACAAAGTGCATCCAGCAGTGAACACTGCAGGTAATTGCTGGCCGTGTGGATAGCTGCAAATAGCTGTGGTCATCGGTGAACTGTTGGACGAATATTGGTGGTCATGTTAGTGAAAGTTTTAAACTCCATTGCATTGGTAGTCATACCAGTGAAAGTGTTAACAGCCGACCCCCACCCAGTATTGGTTATTATGGCAGTAAAAGTGTTAACACCCCCCACCACCTTCCTCCCTCCTGCTCTAGCAGTCATGGCAGTAAAAGTATTAAACCCCTGCCCCATCACTCTCTCCAAAGGCCCAGACTTTACTTGTACTCTGGTAGGGGATAAATCCACCAAAAAATACAGTCTCTGTCAATGCCAGGTGCTGGATCACAGAGAGCATTCCAGCACCCGCCACTCTGCTTTCTGACTGCTGCCGATAGCCCACGGGCCGGGCACCAGGGTCCTAGGCCATGGGGTATATGCCCCTACCTTTAGGGGATTGCATAATGACATAAACAGTGCTAGGAACCCCCCCCCCCCCACAGTGTACAAATATATCCCAGTATATTGCATTTGCTTAGAAGCTTATTATCTAAGAGGTTTTTTTTTTTTTTAAGTTTTCAACACTCCCCACAAACATCACCAACTGTGGAAGGGAGATCCACATCCATACCCCTCTAACAATAAAGAACCCCTACGCAATTTAAGTTGGAACCACTTCTTGTTCAACTTCATTGAGTGGCCAAGTGTCCTCTTAAGCAACCCGAGAATGAATAGTTACCTCCCTATGCTAGAATCACAATTTGAGATTTGTATATCGCTATCATATCTCCTCTTAAGTACCTCTTCTCCAGGGGAGAATATGTTTAATGCTTGTAGAGGTCCTCCAGTATCCTTATTAACTTTGTTGCCCTTCTCTGGACTCTCTCCAGTTTCAGCACATCCTTCCTGAGGACTGGTGACCAGAACTGGACAGCATATTTAAGATGTGGCCGGACCAGAATTTTGTAAAGTGGTTAAATTATAGTCTTAGCTCTTGAGTAAATAACCTTTTAAATGCATGCCAATAGTCTACTTGCTGCAGCTTGGAATTGCATGCTATTGCTGAGCCTGTGATCTAGGTAGGACCCCGAGATATTTTTCCATCCTGGAATCCTCCTTAGTCAGTAACTTGCATTCATATTATTAGCCCCCAAGTGCATTACTTTACATTTTTCATCAATAAACCTCATTTTCCATGTAGTTGCCATCCCTTTATTATATTCAGGTCCTCTTGTTAAGTTTCTATATCCTGCTGTGAAGTCCCTGCCTTGCTTAGCTAGCATTGAAATTGAACTATTTATACCAACCCCAATATCATTTATGAATAAATTAAATAGAATTGGTACCAGGACAGAGCCTTGGGGTACCCTGCTCACAACTTCAGACCATTCTGAGTACATACAATTTATTACCACCCTTTGGACTTGTTCTTGTAACCAGTTTTCGATCCAGGTACATACATTATTGTCCATGCCAACAGACCTTGTAAATTAAACATTTATGGGGACCTGTATCAAATGCTTTGGCAAAATCCAGGTACACCATGTTCACAGGCCTTCTATCTAGGTTACAGCTCACTTCCTCATATAATTTTAACAGATTGGTCTAGCAAGAATGATCTTTCATAAATACATGCTGATTACTACTAATGATACTGTCTTCATAAGCAAACAAGTGTACATCCCATGTTGTGTTACCAACAAAACAGTCTTGTTCATTATACCCCTTCTTTTCCTTTGTAAAAACCAAGCAGAAGAATGCATTTAGTACAGTTGCCTTCTCCTTATCATTTGTAACCAACTCTCAGGGTCCATTTTAGCTGCTCTGATTGCACTTACGTTTCTTATTGCATTCCTCGTAGTGTTGAAATACGGACTATGATCCCTTGGCGCATATTTTCTCCTTGTTTGTTCTGAGGATGCAATTGAATTCTGCCAACCTATGCACCTTGCGTTTAGGTACTCTAGCAATATTGACCCCAGCGGTACCCTCAGACCTTCACTCGCTGCCCGCTATAGCTTCTTGCGATCCCTCCCACACCCACCACCTAGTTTAAAATTTCCCCTAACTTTTTGGCCATATTCTCTCCCAATAGAACTTCACCCTCCCCGTTCAGGTGCAGTACATCCCTGCTATAGAGCCAGTAACCACTGAAAAATCAGCCCAGTTCTCTGTAAACTCAAAAGTATTTTTCAGTATACTGCCTTGGAGGTCTTTTTTTTTTCCCTTTTATGTATATAGCCCCTAAGTCCCCAAAATATTTTTTTAGTTAGCTCCATCTTCCTTTAACTTTGTCACTGGTATCAATATGTAGGTCATCCCCAGCACTACCCAACAATTTGTCCATGCAATCTGCTATGAGCCGAATCCAAGCCCCTGGTAAACAACATACTGTTCAGCGATCACGGTCATGTGACTTATTACTCTGTCCTTTTAAGAATTGAGTCCCCTACCAGCAGTATCTGCCTATCCTTTCCTGTAACCTTGCCCCATCTTCACTAGAGTTGTTCCTCTGGCAGTTAGGGAAGTCACTTTGCTCCAGCAATGCCACCGCAATGTTGCACAACCTGGTGGGGTTTTTTTGGATGTGCCAGCTCTGATCTCTCTAACGCTCTTTCCTCTACCCTGTATGTCACCCATCTAACCTGTTCAGGTGCCTGAACCTCCATGTCACCACCCACCTCTATGCTGGCCCCCGCCAGCACCTGACGGGTATGGCCCAAACTCCCTTTCAGGTTACTGATGCTTCGTAGTGTTACCAGCTGCTTCCTTAGATTTAGGATCTGAGTTTCCAAGGCAACAACTTGCTCACATTTTGCCTAGCAGTATTCATTCTCGAATGGTTGTAGAAGGAATGTATACATGGCACATCACCACTCCGTTGGACATGGTACCCACTAATGTAATGGGGACAATCCGTTAAAGGTTAGGAAGTATATTTTAAGCAAATTAGTATTAATTTGGCATTATATGTTAAAGCTGGCCAAAGAGCCAGTCCCTACTAGCCCCTGTTCTGCAATGCAAAATGTCAATGCTCCAGTGGATATAGTGCCAGTATTTTTTTCTTCTACTGCACTGCAGGTTAGTGACCAGAGCTGAACTTTGTAGCTCTCCTACAACTTGTGTCTGCCTCATTTTGGTACTATAGCCAATGGAGCATTTGCATTGCAGAGTATGGACTAGCCATTGAGGAAAAACTTTGATGCAGTTATTCAGCTTAAACATGTATTGCAATACATGTAAACTAAACATGTTTTTTTTTTTTTTGCAAAGTCTGCTAAAAAGGGTATATAGCACTGTGGAGTAGGTTCATCCATAATTATATATGTGAGCAATATATGTGAACTAAACATGTTTTTTTTTTTCAAAGTTTCCTAAAAAGGGTATATAGCACTGTGGAGTAGGTTCATCCATAATTATATATGTGAGCAATATATGTGAACTAAACATGTTTTTTTTTTTCAAAGTTTTCTAAAAAGGGTATATAGCACTGTGGAGTAGGTTCATCCAGAATTTTCCATGGCTGTCAGAGACACGCATCAGACATGGATATTTTCCAACTTGATGAAAAATATTTGTATTGGAATGGCAGAAGTCTTTCCTCTTCTGCATAGTGTAGATGGAATGTATAGTAACACTGTCATTCAAGAAACGAGTGCGAGACACTTTTATACAAGATTAGAAGGCCATCAACCCCAAACTACCATTTTTGAAGAGATATCGTTCTTTGAATAGCCAGCCTAACCAATCTTTACCACACATGCATACACATTCACAGCTCAATTTTACACATTTTTAGAGAAGATCTAATAAAAGCAGATACAAAAATCCCTTCATATGTGGAAACCACACATGGGAGGAGGTAAATGTGGAATTTATGGGCACACACAAGACTAAAGCAAAAAGAAATGTATAATAAATATATTTTATTGGTATACCGCTAAAAACCGTAGCAATAGAGTGTTCATAATACAATAGAGTATATTATTGAGAATATATAAAAACAGTCTCTTGGGATAACCCACATAATGGAATTCATAATGATACAGAATACCCAAAGAACATTTTGTGCAGTACAGTAGTTTAAGGTCGACGCGTTTCGCTGAAAGGTTTCACCTGGACCTTTTCCCAAGCGACTGTAGGTACATAAAATTACAAATTATACTTGATCGTAGATTACAGTAGATCAAAATAATAAATTGATATTTAAGCATAATGATGTGTGTAAATCTTACATAACTGCCAAGTGTTCCTGCAAACCCAAGGTAATCAGGGGGGCAGCCACAGGGGATAGAGAAGCTATGTGTGACCAGATTCTACCTGTCTGGGACATGGAAAGAACTTTTGTAACAGTAAGGCTGGGTTCACACTAGTCCGACAAACGGACCGACATTGTGAGCACAAGTCGCATTACATCACAAAATCAATGTTTCCTTATGAGAGCCGTCTTAACTGGTCCGACTTTGAAAAAGGTTCCTGTACTACTTTGGTCCTACTTCAGCCCATTCAATATCATTGAAGTATGATCAAAGTCGGATCCTTGTTCTAACCATCCGACTTGTGACATCCGACATGGTGATTACAGCAGCAGTAAAAGGAATTTATCTCACACTGGGATTGTTTTGATTGGTGAAAGGACAAGTCACTATCTCAAAGTCGGAGCAAAATCTTATCTTGTTCATTCAAGTCGGATGGAAGTAGGACCGAAGTAGGACAGGAGTAGGACCGATGTTGCACGGCAAAGTAGGATCAAAAGTCTGACCGTTGTGTTGGATAGTGTGAACCCAGCCTCAGTCTAGTATACTTGGACTAGTGTCCATCCAAGGTTGGAAGCTTAAAATAGCCAATGTTTCTGTACCTCCTATAACTACTCAGCTACATCACTTATAGTAACTGTATTATTTCAAATATTTTGATTTTTCCTATAAATCGCCCAGTGGGGCTCTCAAGATGTCTCCCCACTCTCACTTTACCTACATCAGGTAAATATATATTATCATTCACACTCCGTTAGATAATGAAGGGACTAAACACCCATATAATTGACTATTATTGTCATCTAGAATCCTGCTTATATGCGGCAGTGGTTCCTATTCATCTCATACTTGGTGTGCCTAGACCATCCCCGCATGTTCTTCAGGATATACTATAAAGGTATATATATAACCCATTGTGTTTTTCATCATGTCCAGTCTGCTCTTCTGATGGTGTTCTTCTGCTATCTGTAAGCATGAATATATGATACAGAAATCTACACATAGCCATATTGGCTATTTTAAGCTTCCAACCTTGGATGGACACTAGTCCATGTATATTAGACTTACTCTTACAAAAATTCTTTCCATGTCCCAGACAAGTAGAATCTGGTCACACATAGCTTCTCTATCCCCTGTGTCCGCCCCGATGATTACCTTGGATTTGCAGGAACACTTGGCAGTCATGTAAGATTTACACACATCATTATGCTTAAATATCAATTGATTATTTTGATCTACTGTAATCTACTATCAAGTATAATTTGTAATTTTATGTACCTACAGTCGCTTGGGAAAAGGTCCAGGTGAAACCTTTCAGCGAAACGCGTCGACCTTAAACTACTGTACTGCACAAAATGTTCTTTGGGTATTCTGTATCATTATGAATTCCATTATGTGGGTTATCCCAAGAGACTGTTTTTATATATTCTCAGTGATATGCTCTATTGTATTATGAACACTCCATTGCTACTGTTTTTAGCAGTATACCAATAAAATATATTTTTTATACATTTCTTTTTGCTTTAGTCTCGTGTGTGCCCATAAAGTCCACATTTACCCCGTCCCATGTGTGGTTTCCACATATGAAGGGTTTTTTGCATCTACCACTATAGGACGGTGCCACGCCATGGAAGGCAATTTTTGTTATCTAAGAAAAGCAATGTACCGTGTGGGGCAATAGCAATCTGCCTAGTGTTCCCAGTATCACAATTCTTGTTCATAGCATGTAACAAGTAATCTGCACCACTGTTTAAAAGGAAGTGTAAGCAGAGTTCCACAACTTGTAAATTATATTCAGTTAAGAAGTAGCAATACCATAGAGACACCATAGAGACTAATTATAAAAGAAAAGGTGAATAAAAGCAGAGCTGATGACTATATTGACCAATGAGGTTCTATGTTTTACTTTGACATATAAATCACAATGAAATCTGATTGATTGGTTCCTATGGACAATGATTTTATTCCTGTTCCCATTCTAATGAAAAGAAGAATAAAAGCTCAGAACACCATCATTTTTTTGACAAATTTTGAATATTTTAGTGGCATCATATCAGATCACTATATTGGGCTTTATACTTTGCAGAGGTGTAAGATACAAGTAGTGTTTTGTTGACAAGTAATGACCCCCTGTGCAACAAGACAAATCGACGTATCGAAGCCCCATCGTAGTTATTTTAAAAAGCCACTGGTTGAGGACTACTGAAGAAAACTAGTGTACCTTTAATTCTAACAGCACTGCACACTGTTGATATGCAGATGCAGTGATATGCAGGGGATGAACTCACCAGTGCTTGGCATGTGTTTGGCACGAGTCTGCGTTATAAGCTCCACTGGTTGGTCCCGACCAGATATTCCATCTGCAGAGAGAAAAGAAAAGGTGTAAAATTCAACTTGTGGTCTGAATCTGTCTACATCAGCTAAATGAAAGACATAATGGAAAAACGATGCACAGTGCAACACTTATGATAAATGGAGGATTGTCGAGGATATAACATTGGGGTATAAGCACTGAATGATGTCTGTGCAGTAATAGGAATGTGTATAACTCTTGTCTGCTGTGTGCGGGTGCCGATCCATGAATAGAAGATCCAGTGTCTTTACAACAGATGAACTCGAACAGACTAATATGTAAGACCAGATTTTCCATGAGTGAAAAGCCCCAATTTGATATTGGGGTGAAGACAATTGAGGGGACTATTTAGAGTCCCTGACCGATATCTATCTGTTCATTCATCATGTAATTTTCATGCCTTCCATGTGAAACACCTGCCTGGTCCAATTTGGAATTAATAAAACGTCTTCTTCGTTTTGAGTTTTGAAAGGGAGACCTGTGATAAACGAGAGCCTTCAGGCAGGAGGAGGAAAAAGAAGCAGAAAAGGCTATTCATTCTGGGGCAGTTTGATGACAATACGGTGCAGCTGCCGACTGGAATAAAAACCCAGGAGGCGGAGGCTATAAATAGCCCAGAAAGAGACGGCGCAGGGAGCCGACAGATTAAAATGCAGAAACACGTAGAGCAAGGAGAGCGTGCCGTTCCCAGGACTTCACAGACAGCTCTCTACAGAAGAAAAGAAATCCAGTGTAAAGGACAGGAATGTAATAAAGCCATGAGAGGAGGAGGTAGAAATGAAGAAGGCTGCTATGGGAAAATCTGTTCATTCAGACCTTGTCTAGTAAGCACAAGCCATGAGCTCTTTATTCTGATTCTACATGTAAGGGTCAGTATAGCATCAGGGCAATCCTTCCAAAATTCTGCCAAATACTGCAACACACCTTCATTAAAGAAGTCTTCATATACTAGTCTTCATGGTCAACGGAAAACACATACAGGTCCCAAAGCAGAAGTAAAATGTATAAATCATTCTGATTCTATGCATGAATGAAAAGCAGATACACAGACAGGCCTAAATATGTGTGTATGCGTGTGTTGGGGTTATAGATCAATCATAAAATCTGGGATTAAAGAACTTCAACATAAAGGAAAGCAGGATTTAGTTTTTTAATGCAACCTGTTGCAATCCTAAAACCAACTGAAACCTTTATTCCCTAAAACTGCAAAGAGAGAGCAAGTGCAGGTCTATGGACTGGGCCCCTTCACAACAGCCCATTCATGCAGCAGATATTTTAATTCAATATTTGTTAATAGGCAGAAAAATGAATTACACTGAGACAGTAAGCACCCCACAAATAACAAAAATAAGGATTTGAAAGTCATGCGAAAAGTTACATTAAAGTAAACACTGCAATAGGTGTATATGCAATATAAGGACTCGTACACAAAGGCATATAGAACGTTGCTTTTACAAGCATGCAGCATACATTTTTTTATGCCTCTAGACAAAGCTCTATGTTACCCTATGTGACCATGCACATCGGGTGTTTGGAACAATATTTTAAGCAGAGTTTAGAGACATTAACAAAACAACAAAATTCATGTGCGATGTCCAGAGAGGAGCTTATGAGCATAATTTACACATAAACGTGTGAAAACGTTAACATGTGCGTATGAGCGTAAATATATTCCAATGGCCAGAATAAAATATTATTTTGGCCAGTAGAATGCATTTATGTAACAGAGGCATTTTTTTCTGACCAGTTCTGATAGAAAAAAATCAGACCTATTTGGAGCATAAATTCATATGCCCATGTGCATGAGGCCTAAAAGGTATAAATTCAAAATATGAACTCATACTTTCCCTTTAAGGATTTCCTTTTATGCAATTGTTTATGACCATTTATGTAAAGGTCTCCTGTAAAGTCAGACAGTCTCATACACAAGATTTACAGCCTTCTTACTGTAAAAGATGAACAGTTCCAAATTCCATTGCAGTGGTCGGGACAATGGAATTTGAACTGAATAAGCTGGGGGGGGGGGGGGGGGGGTAGGGACC
>BLSH010333012.1:545455-572236 GCA_018402905.1 Glandirana rugosa | reverse complement strand
AATGGTGGTTTAAACTGTACGGACGAGGGGTAAGTGGGGGCTCTGGAACATTGTGATTGCTCAGTGTACCCTTCCCTTTTACCGATTAACCCGTGAAACCCGGATTAAACCTGTAAAAGTGAATCCCCACACATGAGGGAAAACAACGGTCACCAAATCTGTAATTACCGACACACAACTCAATAAAACTCCCCCGTCGTTTAAATGTGACAATATTTTCGACATGTAACACTGAAGAAATGACACTTTGCTGCAATGTAAAGTAGTGAGTGTACAGCTTTTATAACAGTGTAAATTTGCTGCCCCCTCAAAATAACTCAACACACAGCCATTAATGTCTAAACCACTGGCAACAAAAGGGAGTACACACCCCTAAGTGAAAATGTCCAAATTAGGCCCAAAGTGCCCAATTAGCCATTTTCCCTTCCCATGTGACTCGTTAGTGTTACAAGGTCTCGGGGGTGAATGGGGAGCAGGCATGTCAAATTTGGTGGTAATGCTCTCATACTGGTCACTGGAAGTTCAACATGGCACCTAATGGCAAAGAACTCTCTGAGGACCTGAATAAAAAGAATTGTTTCTCTACATAAAGATGGCCTAGGCTATAAGAAGATTGCCAAGACCCTGAAACTGAGCTGCAGCACGGTGGCCAAAACCATACAGCGGTTTAACAGGACAAATTTCACTCAGAACAGGCCTCGCCATGGTCAACCAAAGAAGTTGAGTGCACATGCTCAGCATCATATCCAGAGGTTGTCTTTGGGAAATAGACGTATGAGTGCTGCCAGCATTGCTGCAGAGGTTGAAGGGGTGGGGGATCAGCCTGTCAGTGCTCAGACCATATGCCACACACTGGTCTGCATGGCTGTCGTCCCAGAAGGAAGCCTCTTCTAAAGATGATGCACAAGTAATTCCGCAAACAGTTTGCTGAAGACAACCAGACTAAGGACATGGATTACTAGAACTATGTCCTGTGGTCCGATGAGACCAAGATGAACTTATTTGGTTCAGATGGTGTCAAGCGTGTGTGGCGGCAACCAGGTGAGGAGTACAAAGAGAAGTGTGTCTTGCCTAAAGTCAAGCATGGTGGTGGGAGTGTCATGGCCTAGGGCTGCATGAGTGCTGCCGGCACCGGGGAGCTACAGTTCACTGAGGGAACCATGAATGCCAGCATGTATTGTGACATACTGAAGCAGAGCATGATCCCCTCCCTTCGGAGGAGACTGGGTCGCAGGGCAGTATTCCAACATGATAACGATCCCAAACCAGGGTGGATTTGATTTAAATCAAGTCGATTTAAACCACAATTTAAATCACTAGTAAAAAGGCTTGATTTAAATCAACTCGATTTAAATCACAATTTTTAAAGAGCAACTGTCATCTCTGACCCGCAGCGGTTCCTCCTCTGACGTCTGGGACGTCTGGTGCTGCGGCAGTGACACAACAAGGTGAAGGACGTGGCGGCAGCAGGTGAGTGGATGCCCACTAACAGGCACTGCCCTGATGGATCTGAAATGACAGGTGATCTTTAAATGTAAGGACTTATTCTTGCTGGCAGTTAGAATCTTTAATATTTGCAAACAAAATGAAGGTTCCCTATTTAGAATATTAAGCTGTCAGGTTAGTAAAACAGCGATATCAGAACCGATTCAATCATACAGTTTGTAGTGTACATAGATTTGCAAAACAATGGGATAAAGGAATATTCCTGAACTTTGTTTTATCTCACGGTTACTGTGAAATTGTGTGGATGCATTAATGCAGTGCATGTTATCTCAGCTTGCAGAGCTTGGATTCATTGAATGAGTTTACCAAAAATGTAAATATTGCAGAATATACAGTCTCGTGCTACATAACTAAGCTCAATTTCATGCTGAATAAACTAAATTATTAATGTATCCTAAATAGAAAATTATCTTTGGATAGATTTTTACTTCAAAAGCATTTTATTAAAATAAATTTGATAAAAATCAAAAAAATCAGATTTAAATCAAAAAAATCAGATTTTTTTAAAAAAATCATTGATTTTTATCCACCCTGCCTCAAACACACCTCCAAGACAACCACTGGCTTGCTAAAGAAGCTGAGGGTAAATGTGATGGACTGGCCAGGCATGTTTCCAGTCCTAAACCCTATTGAGCATCTGTGGGGCATCCTCAAGCAGAAGGTGGAGGAGTGCAACGTCTCCAACATCCACCAGCTCTATGTCGTCATGGAGGAGTGGAAGAGGACTTCAGTGGCAACCTGTGAAGCTCTGGTGAACTCCATGCCCAAGAGGGTTAAGGCAATGCTGGAAAATAATGGTGGCCACACAAAATATTGACACTTTGGGTCCAATTTGGACATTTTCACTGAGGGGTGTACTCACTTTTGTTGCCAGTGGTTTAGAAACGAATGGCTTTTTGTTGAGTTATTTTAAGCGGACAGCAAATTTACACTGTTATATAAGCTGTACACTCACTACTTTACATTGAAGCAAGGTGACATTTCTTCAGTGTTGTCACGAAAAGATATAATAAAATATTTACAAAAATGTGAGGGTTGTACTCACTTTTTTGAGATACTGTATTTAAAACATTAAAAATAAGTGCCTATACTGTTTAATATCCAGAAAGGCACGGTCTCATCCTGCACTGCACAGCCTCAGTTGCCCTGTATGCAACTGAACCGTGCCAATAATAATCAGTGAGTCACTACAGGCAGATATGCTCACAGCCTAAAGATTTAGGCCTCATACACACGGGCGTATGCAAAAAAACAAGCAAAACGCCAGGCTCGACGTCAGGGAATAATCGCCGGTTTTTTAGATGCACGTTTTTCCACGCTAGCTTTCAGCTGCGTTTTCTGCCTCTATTCAAAATCAATGGTTCCCTATGGAAGCCCATTGATTTGAATAGAAGTCGCAACAGAAGTCTGATCACGATGATCAGACTTGCGGCGCGACTTGTGTGCTAGGGATTTTAAAGGGGAACCCCCCAAGAGTATACCAGGCTCTTCGATTTGGCATGGATTTTAAGAGGAACACCCACGCCGAAAAAACGGCGTAGATTTCCCCCCAAAATCCATACCAGATCCTTATCCGAGCACGCAGCCTGGCAGGCCAGGAAAGGGGGTGGGGACAAGCGAGCGCCCCCCCCCTCCTAGACCGTACCAGGCCGCGTGCCCTCAACATGGGGGGGTATGGGTGCTTTGGGGCAGGGGGGGCTCTGCGCCCCCCACCCCAAAGCTCCTTGTCCCCATGTTGATGGGCACAAGAGCCTCTTCCCGAAAACCCTGGCCGTTGGTTGTCAGGTCTGCGGGCAGGTACTTATCAGAATCTGGAAGCCCCCTTTAATAAGGGGGCCCCAAGATGCCGGCCCCCCACCCTATGTAAATGAGTATGGGTACATCGTACCCCTACCCCTTTACCTGGAAAAAAAAGTGTACCAAAAAACACACTACACAGCTTTTTAAAATATTTGATTAAAACAGCGCCGGCATCTTCTCCCCTCTTCTTCCTTCGGCTCTTTTGCGGGGTCTTGGGTCTTCTGCTCTTCTGCGGGGTCTTCTGCTCTTTTGCCACTGTCTCCTCAGCTAGCTTCTCCCACTTCTTCTTCTTCTGGAGATGTTGACTCGTCGCTCTCTTCCACTCGAATGCCGGGTCCCAGGAACCATTAATTTTGAATAGAATGCCTGACGAGGCTTAACGCTGTGTATACAACTTTAAGCAATGTTATTGAGGGTTTTGCCGGCTCGGCGTTAAAAACGCCATGACACAGCCTCGGAACGCACTGGTCCCGCATTCCAGTTACAGCTCACTAACGCCGACGCCCTCTACTGCTCAAAAACTTCAGCGTTTTTAGAGGGCCATTGAATAACATGGAGAGCTGTAAAAAACGCCCAAAAACATGGCGTTAAAAAATGCCCGTGTGTATGAGGCCTTAGGCTTCATACACACAGGACTTTAAAAAAAACAGCCAAAAAACTTCAGTAGCTTATCAGGGATGTTTTCAGCTTTTATCACAACAAATAAAAGATATTCAGCGCACCAAGATATTGTAAAGAGACTAAAAAGATTGCCAGCTGAACACAAAAAAGGCTATTCATAAACCTTCTATAAATCAAAATATCCAAAAGGTATAGTGCAGCGCAAAAAATGTCTCTGAGTAAAGAGTTAATGCATTACAACGTCCATTGCAAATAGTTTCTTGTGGAAAATAGAAAACAACAGATCCCACTGGTGAGACAGCGTGCAGTCCTAAAAACATGCAGGTGAGGGAACACGTGGGTCCGGCCACCATAGACACTTATAGCCTCTCACCTTATCCACTCGACCCGTGAGGGTCACACAGCATAAATGTATAGAATATCCCTGCAGTAAGGTCATCTGTTCCTGAATGGTTCCGTCAAATCCCTCCAAACACCGTCCAGAAAGGATGCCACAGGAATTGCACGTGAAAGAACGATAAAACAAAATCTAGTGCTCTCCGCTTGTTTAAAACACTAAGCATTTATTGAACAGAGTATTACTCACATTTTCCAACACCTCCACTGGTGTAAGTATGAACACGACAATTAGTAGGGCAGCGGTATAAACTGGCAACTGGCGTGGCTTCCACCTCCGTACGCGTTACGTCCTGTATGATATGGACTTCCTCAGCGTGAGTTGGAGCCAGCCAGAAATGCCTTATGTTTTCAGCTTTTACCAGCATTATATAACCGCCGTTTTTTCGTGGTTTTAAAGGGCCATCGGTTTTTGTTTTTTTCAATTGATCCAAAATGTCCAAACACGTTGGGGATTGGCGTTTTTGAGTGTTTTTACAGCTCAAAAACGTCACTGCTAAAAACAGTTGATAACAGCCTATGTGTGCATGAACACATAGGATAACATGCTGGGGAGTTTATTGACTGTAGAAAAAAACGTCTGCAGCTGAAAACAGCTGCTGAAAAACAGTCAAAAAACATCCTGTGTGCATGAGGCCTTACTGCTGGGAGGAAGCAACAGGAATGACACTGACTGTGTCAAAGGAAAAAAGATTAGGGAGAGAGTACAGAAAAGCATAAGGCTTCATATGCACACAGGACGTTAAAAAAAACATCCTAAAAACATCAGTAGCTTATCAGTGATAAAAAACGTCTGCAGCTGAAAGCAGCAGCTATAAAAACGTCCTGTGTGCATGAGGCCTCAGAGATGATAGAGAGACATAAAAGTTACATTTACTAGGATAGCAACTTGTCTTAGCTTACTGATATTCTCTCCTTTCTCCCTTGGCATAATAAAGGTTCTGTCAGCCTTTCACTCTAGCTGAGCAAAGACATAAAATCAAGGCTGGAAATGCACACATTTACAAAAAGTGACAGTTTTTGAGACCAAGGAGAGGAGAAGAGTTTCCAAAAAGAAAGTAACTGATCTGTGCTTCAACAAAATGGCAGCCTCCAAGAAGAAAAAAAAACAGGAGCAACACTGGAAGTAATTTACAGCACACATTCATTTTGGCAGCATAATTATTTGTGTGGAATGTATGTTCTTTTGTTAAAGAATATTAATTGTTATCACACTGTTGTGGGTAAAGTTCTGCTTTAAGCACTGACCAAGTTTCTCCTTTTTTTTTACAATTCATATTTTTTTTACAATGCTTTCTTTTATTTATTTATTTTGGAAGGGGGGGGGGGTGACAGTGTGTTTTAATTTATCAGCCCTGTTTGGGGGGGGGCTTTGGTGAGATATCAGGGGTCTAAACAGACCCCTGACAGCTCCCCTTTGAGACAAGGGACTGAGGAAACAGATTCCCCAGTCTCTTTCATGCAGCCTCAGCTATACTGAAGATGAATGAACGGGAGACAGAGGCTCCTTTCCATTCATAAACTGAAGCATCGTAAATACTGAACGATGCTCAGTTGTGAATGGACAGTAATCACGGACTCTGTGCATTCAGAAAAGGAAGGAGCCGGTAAATGAGAGATTTATCGGCTCCTTCCTTCGCTCTCCATTCTGACAGATTTGGGACAGGACGGGACTGGAGGAGGACACCAGAGAGAGGGAGAAGAGCACTGGAAACCAGAGGAAGACCCGGGGAGCCAGGGGGGGTCAGTGCTTGTAACTGCCCCCACCGCCGCACTGATCATCTGTGAGGCTGTCCGGCCCCCTCTGCTATGCTCAGGATGCCTGGCCTAATACAACTGGTATTGGATCAAGCAACGGAGCATTTGCACGAGTACCAATACTTGTGCAAATGCTTGGTATCGGCACCAATACTAGTATCAGGGCAACCTTAGTAATTATATGTCAAAAACACATTTATTTGGGAACCAAGACTGTCCTATAATATATTTCTAAATAACACTGAGATTTTTTTTGGGACAGAGATAAATTATGGAAATAAGGGTTGACTAAATATGGCATGATCGGTTTTGCGTGCAACAGCAAAAAGTGCATAGTAGCGCCTAACCCATTATACAGTATATTGTATTTACACATGCCCAGGACACAATTCCATCAATAAGACTATAATAATAAATACTTTGCATGATTACACAAGATACAAGTTCATGACACTGCATGAAGAAGAATGTAGTGGTGTGCGTGATAGAATGAAATTATAGTTTGCAATTTCTGGAAGTGCTGTTTGGACACATGAGTATTGGGACTTTGTATTTATGATAAGGAGTAGTGGACACATGAATGTGAATTTAATTATACTGTGAGTGGAGTGGTCAAATATGAATAAAACTTGCTTTTGCTATACAGCCAACTAGTACATGATAAAATAGGATAAATGGCGATTCGATCATCTAGATATCTTGCATGTCTTTTTAAAATAAAGATCTCCCAGATGGTGAATTAATGAACTGACCTTATCTTTTTGAAAATTCTAAGGATGTTTTTGTTCTACAGATTATATTATATGTAGGCAACTCTGTGAAGATAGTTGGGTAAGTACTTTTTAAAAATGGATGTCTGATATGTCATCTTGTTGTTTGTCTAGTGTTCTGGAAGAAATAAATTCTCATGTGACTGTCCTGACCAATGACTGCTAGCGATAACAAGCATTACCATGCCACAACTTCCAGGGCTATGTAATGAAGTTTTCAAAGCTGTGGCAGATGTGGGCATTTACAGCAGCTTTTAAACACAGTGGCGATCAGGGGCATGCAGAGGGTGTTGTAAGGTAGTTCACCATTTCATTATCAAAGGTAAACTTATCCTTTATGTAACACTTACCGGCCTTGTCCCTCCTCCAGCCTGTGACTGAAAGGAGATTTTCTGATGCACTAGTGAATATAAAACTGTGTCTGTCATATCTGCTACCTGGAATTTAGCCCTAAGGCAATGTTGGTAAAATAAAGCTTTTTACTGTGTGGGCAGCTGTCATTGCCAGTTCTAGCAGGTAGCAATCTTGTGATGTCATAAATCTATTTCCTGGTTGGATCTGCTGCATAAGGAGATTTTTCACTTTGTTTTTTTTTTGTTTTTTTTTTAAAGAAATCAGAAAGAGTACGCATATAAGACACAGTTCATAGAAAATTGCAAATATAGCATCTCAGACGAAGCAGAAATGGGAGACAATGGATATGACAGCACAAAAAACTCACTTTAAGGTAAATTAAACAGGCAGTAGTGGATGTTTAACTAGCAGAGCAATAGGTTCAGTAGTAGGTAGTACCAGTACTGGTAGTAGGTCTACTAGCAGTATTGTTGCGAGAGGCAAAAGAGATGTGCAAAGTAATGTCGCAAAAGGGCCCATAGGGAGGTAAACCTATTTGAACTTAACCACTTCAGACCCGGAAGAATTTTGCACTTTAGGACCAGAGCACTTTTTGCGATTCGGCGCTGCGTCGCTTTAACTGACAATTGCTCGGTCGTGCGACGTTGTACCCAAACAAAATTTGCGTCCTTTTTTCCCCACAAATAGAGCTTTCTTTTGGTGGTATTTGATCGCCTCTGCGTCATTTCTGATCGCCGCTATAAACAAAAGAAGAGCGACCATTTTGCAAAAAAACCCAAATTTCTTACTTTTTGCTAAAATTCAAATCCAAAAAAATAATATCTAAAAAAAAATTTTTTTTCACCGTTTTTGGCCGATTTATATAATTCCTCATATTTGCGATAAAAAAAAATCGCAATTGGTGTTTATTGATTGGTTTGCGCAAAAGTGGCCGCGTTTACGGATGATGAGAATTCATTTCTGGGTTTTTTTTTTTACTAGTAATGGCGGCGATCTGCGATTTTTAGCGGTAATGCGATATTGGGGGGGACATGTCGGAACATTTTGACACTTTTTTGGGACCAATGACATTTATTCAGCGATCAGAAATTTAAATGTCCACTGATTACTGTATAAATGTCATTGGCAGTGAAGGGGTTAACCTGCAGGGGGAGAGCTAGGGGTTAAGTGTGTTCCCTGGGTGTGTTCTTACTGTGGGGGGGTTGGGCTAACATGGGCATGAGAGATCTAACTGATCCCAGTGACAGGGATCAGTAGATCTCTCATGCCCCACTGACAGGGGGGGAACCGCCGTGTTTACATCGGCGGTTCCCCGTTCTTTTCCCTGTAGCCGCTCATCGCGGCTCGCCGGCGGACTTCGGGTCCGCCCGAGCCGCAGGCACACTCCCCAGGAGTGCGACGGGTGCGCGCGCGCGCCCCCTGGTGGCCAAATGTGAATCGCCGCTTATTTACGGCGATTCGCGCAGGGCTCCCCGACTGCAGCCGTGAAAACACGGCGCGCGGTCGGGAACCGGTTAAAGTGGTTGTAAACTCTCCCCCACAACTTTATCCCATTTAAATCAGCATAAAAAAAAACTTATTGAACACTGCTTGTAGATGTCTCCTTACTTGCTCAGTGTTGTTGTAATCTGTCCTTTTCTTTATAATGAGGTCATCAGCACATGCTCAGTTCTCCCCTGATTTACGGCACGCTCTCTGTGTGCTTATCTGTCCATAGATAAGGATGCCGTGACTCCAATTTACATAACCTGCAGCACAACACTCAAATCCCACGAGACTGCAGAATCCTTCAAAGCTTCCTCCTACACCCCATGTGACCGTGTGACATCACATGGAGTGTAAAGCTTCCTCCTACACCCCATGTGACCGTGTGACATCACATGGAGTGTAAACCTGGCATTGGACTTCATATTAAAGTCTTATCAGCTGCAGCTGATAACACTGACAGAGAGAACATTAGAATATCTCACAAGTAAATACTGTACTGTAAAACAAGTAGGCTATGAGTAGTGGAGAAGGGTTGCCATAGAAACGCTGGATCGAGGAAGAGGCTTGGCTAACAGTACAGGAAGGGGCTACATGTAAGGGCGGAAGTATAATCCACTGTGGACTCAGGAAACCATACCTAAGATGGTGCTGTCTTACTCCTGGAAACATAATCTT
This sequence comes from Glandirana rugosa, assembly GCA_018402905.1. Taxonomy (NCBI): domain Eukaryota; kingdom Metazoa; phylum Chordata; class Amphibia; order Anura; family Ranidae; genus Glandirana; species Glandirana rugosa. The sequence continues at coordinate 562,868 of BLSH010333012.1, read as the reverse complement.
TTAAAGTTTCTTAGAAAAGTAAGCAATATGCGATTTGGGCTGAATTACAATGGCTATCGTTTGATAATAACTTAATCTACTGTATTAAATGAAAAGAAGCATTTGAGTGGGAGAGTTTACTTCCTCTTTAATGGATCTTAATCTGTAACAGTTATTTTGCAAGTAAGAGGTTACTATAACTTCCTTCCCACAGTTACCTGTGAGAAAAGGGGCACTTTTGCTTGTCGGAGAAAGTAGTAGAGGAAAGGAACAAATGGAAAAAGAGCAAAAAGGTAGAAAGGAGAGAACAAACAGAACCAACAGGGAGAAAGAACAGAAGAGAGAGTAGGAAAAAGGGAGGATACCCCAGAAGCCCACCTAATAATGATAAACTCAGCAACACATAAGCTACGATTCCAAAAAACATATAGCTAGCTGTGATAGTGGAAAATGGTCAAACCAAGGCTGCCAGGTGTGCAAAAATGTATTGTGTGCACTAAGAACCGCCGTGAGTTTCTCATTCATGAGAGAGCTGTGTATGTGGCTCTTTACCTCATCAAAAGGTAAGGTTTGGCGACTGACTTCCTCGCTATTGGCTGCTTCATAGCCATAAAGATGTGGGTAATAAACGTACCCTCTTGATGACTGATATTTCCTTTTGGTATGCATAGAAGTGCTTCCCAGGGATTTTTAAGCAAATTGACATGGAGGACCATACCGACCATAGCATATACCCGTATCCACAGCTGCTTAAACCATTGGGCACGTCCACCAAATGTGCTTCATATTTCCCAGGTCTGAGCTGCCCCGAAAGCAGGAAGAGGGGATGGGTGGGGCGTTTTGCAATTCTAGCAAGACTGCAGCACCCTGGGACATGATTAAGAAAAATTTCTAGAGACAACACATTACTTGATAATCTAAACAGAGCTCGCCTTGTTTTGTTCCAGTCCTCAAAAGGTAGAGTGGTATCAAAATCATGCTCCCATCTCTAGCAGCATGTTGGGGTTTATACATTTGTATTGCCCCATATGGAAGAGTACAGCAAAGAAATTAGGCGCTAGATTCAAAAGCTGTCATGGTCAAGGACCAGGCATAGTTTTTAGTTAAGCATTATATTACATTGTGAATTTAAAGATAATGGAAACCTTCTGAGAATGATATGTTGTGGATGTCCTTGAGCTGTTGAAAAGAATGAATACCTTGCATGTTCAGAAGAGAGCAAACTGCAGTGAGGCTCTGGTTGCACCATCAGTGATAGCTCTAGAAGATGTGGGTACAGCAGGTGGGCTGGATACTTAACAGAATCCTAGACTGCTAGTGTGTGAGTTCTTACCGGATTAACCAGAGGTTAGGGGCATAATGAGGTGGGAATCCAGGGCATGGAGGAATGGGGAAATGAGGTTAGTACCTAGCACGTCTATGAAGGTCCACAGAGGCGTTACTTTACCCGCATGTAGTTGAGGTGAGGGTGCTATCTGGGCTGCTTTGTAGTAATAGGAGATGTTGGGGACCCCTAGGCCTACCCTATTCTTAGACTTGTACAACAATGGTCTATTCAACTTAGGCATAGTGGAGCTCCAGATAAACTTAAAGATGAGAAGTTGTAGGAAGCGAAAAACATAGGATGAAACAAACCAATATAAGAGCTTAGGGAGGAAGGACATCTTAACTGCATGTATGCAGCTGATCCAAGAGATGTGACACTAGTCCTAGGTGATCAAGTAGTTAGGCGATTTAAGAAGGGGGAGGGGAGCTTCGTATAATGAGTGGTAAAAGGAGGTAAGATTAATACCCAAGTATGGAATGAAACTGGACCACTAAAATTGAAATTGGGCCTATATAGAGTTATATGTGGCTTCTGATAAGGGCACATTTAGTGCATGCGATTTAGTCTTGTTTACATGAAGAACCAAACGAGACATAAACCACTAAGAGATAAAACAAGTTGGGTAAGGTGTGAGGGTATTGACGTATGGTAAATCATTGCCTGCAAACATAGCATCTTTTTGTGGTATACCCAAAGCAGAGGGCAAGTGAGAAACACAGGGCAAAGGCCATAGTGTAGTATCAACAATTACATTTTTTTTTTTAATTAATTTATTTATTTTTAGGTACACAGTATCCTACTCACAGGGTAAAAAACATAATTGGCAGAGAATCATAGGAAAGCTGATGAGAAGAGGAGAACAGGGCAGCTAAAGAGTTCTTGGTATTTCAAGGTCACTACATTTTCTTGGTTTAGTTGAACTTTGTTCCAGACAATTTGTTGTTGGTTTTATGAAACTTGCCCACAATGTCCACCCTGCAATGTTAACATTAGACCTTATATGCGCCCCTAGAGCTTCCAGAGCAAATATAAACAAGAGGGATAACAAGGGGCACCCCTGGTGAGTGCCTATAGAGATAGGAAACAAGAATAATTCATAACCAAAATACCTGACCGATGCAGAGGGCAAGTTGTATAAAGAGCCCATCCATGCTAAGAGGGGGGTCTCCCAGATCTCTGAATTAGAGCAGCATGAGAGAGTGTCAAACATTTTGGTGATGTCCAAAGAGATCACCATCATCTTTTGTGACTGTTGCTTTGCATTATGAGTAAGGAATGTCCACTGGATGTGGTCTGCTTTCTCTTGAAGGGGAACAATGCCCACTTGGTCTTTATGGACTAGCTTATGTAAGATCCTATTCAGACGTTTGGCAAGGAACCTGGCCAGTATTTTTATATCTTCATTTATTAAGGAGATTGAGTGAAATTTTGCCCAGGATTGGGTGTCCTGGTCAGGCTTAGGAAGCAAAACAATAGTGTCCATTAACATATTTGAGGCCCTCCATATTCCTAAAGCCTCATACACACAATGAGAATATCGGACAAATGTCTTTTTTTTTTTGCATGCTAGTCTGTTGTCGTACAACAGAATACAACTTCGAAAGTGATGTAATATGTTGTATTATAATGTATTCATTAGTTTCCAAGCATGTGTGTTCTTGCTCTTCCTTTATTTTCAGACTAATACTGTACCGATTAAATGAAAATCGTACAACCTGGTATCATACAAGGAATATTTTCGTGTTTGTCCCTTCGATTAATTTCAAATGAATTGTTGCAATCGGCTTTCGAAAGCTGTGTACTAATGATCAGATTATTATACCAGCATTTCCAAAGCAGTGTTTTTCGTCCCATTTTCTGATCTTGTGTACTATGCGTAAGGCTGTTGAACATAGTATAGTGATTAGATGCGGGGTAATATCAGGGAGTTTTTTTTTAAAGAGGCTGTTTGTAGGGCAGTAAATTCATCTGGGCTTGGGCGTTTGCATAAGGAGGCTTCGAAGCTAGTGTGGGACAGATAAAACCAGGAAATATGCCCATGAAGGCTAAAATACTAAAATATAGCACCTCTAGGATACCACTTACACCAGTGTTTGTCAGACTTTTTTGTCTTGCGGTGCACCAAAAAGATCTAAAAATTTTGACGGCACACCTGAAAGGATTTAACAATTTTTGCAGTGAAGAAGTTGTTTATTTTTACATATATATTTCATTTTAAATGTAATGTGAAGGATGTGCCTGCTTTCGAGAGCAAATCAGATTGAAGCGATTGTAATCATCTTGTATTTTCACTTGATTTTCATTTAAAAGTTTCAGACATAATTAAGTATTTCTCCATCGCTAAACAATGAACAAAGTTTATTTAGAAGCATCAAAGTTGGAATGGAACGGTCTTGATTATTATAATATAATTAGCAAGTTCTTCCGAGATCTCTCGCATTACGAAAGGAACGAATGAATGACAGACTGACAGAGATTGCGTTTTTATATATGTTACTTTTTTAACTTTTGCGACATTGATTTACCATTTAATTTTTCGATATGTTCAAGGTTTCAAAACGCTAGCAATTGTAAATATTTTTCAAAACTCCCAGGGCACACCTGCAAATCTCACACGACACATAGTTTGAGAACCACAGAGTTACACAAAGCAAAAGCAGACCATGTATAGACCAGATAGTGCCACTAACCACTCTATAGTATGCAGCAATGTTTTAAGGAACATATTTATATGTTTTGTTTAACCACTTAACCACCAAGGACGTCTATTGACCTCCTTGGGTTTGAGTGGTGATATCTGAATGGTGCCAGCTGCAGGCACCATTCAGATACCGTTTTTTTCTTCAGGCAATTCTAAAAATGATAAAAGTGGTCTTAGTGGCGGATTCGCCGCGAGATCACTTTTATCAGCGGCGGGAGAGGTGCCCCCCCGCCCCTTTCCCGTCATCTCCACCGCCAGCGGCGAAGATGATCCGATCCTCCCCCCGTGTCCGTGACTGTGCATGTGCTGATGACGTCGGCACATGTATTTACACTGTATATCTCCTAAACCGTGCAGGTTTGGAAGATATGCAGGGTACCTACAGGTAAGCCTTATTATAAGCTTACCTGTAGGTTAAAGTGGTTGTCATGACTTGACAACCACTTTAACTACTTTGCAAATGAGGAAAGACCAGGGTGGCTTGGCAGTACCACACTCAAGGTACTATTTTCTAGCCTCCCAAATTCAACAATTAGGAGCCTGGGGTCTTAATGATCTTACAGATCCTGTAAGTAATTTACTTATACCACAGGGCTCTACGAGCCCGGCCCTAAATTTTTTGGAAGCAGGCTTTGTTCACGTTAAACCTATCAATCTCACTATAACCCTATTTAAAACGCTATGGTCATATATTAAACCCTCTCCTTCAGGTTAGGGGATAAGGCCCATTCACGCCCATCTGGAGGAACCTTAATTATAAAGTGTTATATAAACTGAAGGGATTTGGTGAATGGGAGAGAGCTGTTCTACTGTATATTTCCCAATTGTACAGCAGAACAATCTTAAAGTCCTTCTCTGACCTCCAACAAGAGTTTCACTTGCCTAGGACCCAGTTCTACAGATACCTGCAACTGCGACATGCCCTGCAGGCGCAGGTTGATAGGAGGCATCTCTCACCATCTGAAAACCCATTAATGCAGAGAATATTCTAAGAAGACAAAAAGGGGATGAAATCTAGAGGCTATTCAATTCTTTTTAGTTCCACTCACGACCCCTCACAGCTTAAGATCAGGAAGGGTTGGAAAAAGGGCTTAGGTTTAATAGAGGGAGACACATGGGAGCTGTGTTTAACGGCTGCTCCATTGGTCTCTGCTTCTGCATCACAAAAACTTTCTCACTTTTATATGCTACATAGGACCTATAAAAATGCCAGTATAACTGTTCAAGTGGGGAAGCAGGGATTACCCTATATGCCCCAAATGTGAAAGGGATAATGGAGACTTGTTGCATATGTTATGGAAATGCCCCAAATGATTCCCGAACTGGTCAGGTATTATATCCACATCACTGACATCATTTTGACCTTGCAGTAAGCCCACGGTATGCCTACTGGATGCACTGGATGAAGAAACACTCACTCCACAAGAGCACACTGCGGTATTGAGACTGCTGTATGTGGCCCGTAAGCTACTGGTCAGGTATTGGATGTGTCCCAGAATCCCTAAAAAAGGACAATGGCTTGACCAGGTAAATGCCATGTTAATTCGATAGAAACTCACATATCAACATAGGAATGTACCAAACAAATTTAATAAAATATGGCAGTCCTGGTTAGACGTTCTGGGTCTTGCCCCACAACAATTGATTAAAGATAGACACTTACAGGGGTAAATGACCTTCAAAGGAATGGCACAGGATTGGGTTCTACGGGTAAAGGGCTGATGTCGACCATTAAATGACAATCATTACCAAGGTCTTGGACGCTGGAAATGGGCACAGATGTTGAGACGGTGTACTGACTTCTCTCCTTTTTCTTTTTTCTCTATCTCTTTCTGGTTCCTTTTATTTTTGCCTTGTCTTACATCCACTCTCAAAATGCTCTACTGTACACACAAGGATACATACAAGTTGGCTGACTATTGAATCCTTTGTATACTATAGTGGAAAGATGTCTACATGTATAATGTAGAAGTGTATGCTGTGCGTTATAATTGTATTCTTTTCCAACAATATACTTTTTCTTGATTTAAAAAAAAAAAAAACGTACACACCATGAAATAACCTCAGTAAAAAAACAGAACAGTACAAAAACAAAACAGTACAAAAACAAAATATTTAAAAATGGGCAGCAGCAAAGCCCAATGGTGCTGGGTCCTCAAATGAACACAGAGAAAAGGATAATACGGAGAGTACAGAACAAAAATATTTTCTCTTTCATTTATTGTGGAGTACAGCTCTACTTTAGATCATCACCTTCTGGGACAACTCCAAGAAGTGCCACAACAGGGCAGGCAAAAAAATAAAACCAAAAATCAGGAGGAAAGAAAAAATACAATCCAGTCAGACTGCTGCTTGCAAACCTCATGTTCAAAACTGACATCAGCCAATGCACATCCATCTTGTAAAATGTATGTTGCGTCAAAAAAGTTGAATCCCTAGTGAATGGGCAACTCGTAACAGCCTACTCAGACATTTAGGTAAGCCGGTTTGAGTGACCCAACACTTAAGCCATAGAAATGTGCAAATAACCACAGCAAAGCTGACAGTCTATAGACCACAATTCCTAAATCCAGTTCCCCATCACAAACATACTTCAAGCCCTGTACAAGCTGCATGGTTAAATCCATATAAACATGTGAAACTTGTTTCTCTACTAGACCCTTCCAAGAGTTTTGCACACTCTGTTAATTGAAACATGTGCCAATGTTAAAACCAAATGCATTAAGCATTCTATGACCATGAACATAGATCTAGTTCCACCTTTCTGTCTTGGAGGACCTGCAATATCATTGCACAAAGCAGGTAAGTATAACATCTTTAGGTTGTCTGACGAAGTTTACTAAAGTCCGGTCATGTTGGTTGGATAACTCCTCAACTACCACAACACTAGATTTATAAACGTCCATATGGCATTATCTTAAGTGACGTGGGTACCTAAATAGGTATAGATTTTCATGCATAATTTTATATTGTGCTTGAGCCTTGGCACCACCCGTGTTTATTTTTTTTAGTTTGTCGTTTTTTCTTAGATTTTCCTTCACTTGTTGTACAGTACTAGATGTGCACTACTGCTTTCCTCATACCTTATTAGGTTTTCAGGGCAGCAGTCCCCTGTGTGGGCTAGACTATGTACACTTATCTTTACTGTATGCCCTTTGTACTGTCCTTGTAAAAGTTTTTCATTTTTCTTTTCATTTTTAAAAAAACACTTTAAAAAGATTGTGTCAACATTGTCTTGGGTTCGAGAACATTGGAATTCATAATATTTAATGGGCTGCCCACCAAGAGACCAGTGCCTACAAAAGATGCAACCAATTCAAGCCCTGCCTCTCATATTTTAGGAAAATGAACGATGAGTTTTGCTGCAGATTGTGGTATGCTTTGAAATATCTAACTGGCCGGAAATTTATCAGAATGAGAATAACCTATTTCCTTGACATCACAAAGGTAATTGAACTGGGGAGAAATATCACACAGGTCTGCAAACTTTCAAATGATGGTAAGATCACTAGCTATCAAACACACTCAGATCTAATTACATCTAGCCAGACACAGAATAAAAATATTGCTTCAAATAATGGTTATTTTTGCAAAAGGTACAAAGCCAACAATGAATACTAACATAAAGAAAAATGCATTTAATCATGACCACTAAAAACAGGACACAAGCCAAAACCACCTGCCTACTATTGAAACTGCATCTTGTCAGCTTCTACCCTCAGTGGGAAGCAATAAACACTAGTTTTCTGAAGGCAGTAATCTCTGCATCTCTGGCGGAAGCTCCTACACACTGCTGCTCAGCCAGGGCTATTTATAGAGTTCCCCACAGACTGGACATCACGTGCACCATGATGGCATTTTAATAAGCCTTGCATCAAAATACAACCTGCTTTGTAATGTAAAAAGAAGCTTTTCATATATAGGACACAGCTGGCATGCAATAAGATGCGAGAGCAAGCTAATGCATAATTGCTACAAAGCACTGGCCAAAAATAAAACTGCAGATTTCTATTCCTAACTAAACCATGTGTGTTAAAAATATCATGGGAATGAATATATATATATATATATATATATTAGGATTTTTGCTAAAGAACACACAAAACCATGCTCTGTTCAAGGACAGGCTGTTGCTGTTCTTTGAAACGGATACATTACAGTGGCAAAGAGCACAACAGATGATGTAACCATAGGAAGAAACTGCTCACACCTGCTGAGCTGAAGATTCACAAATGTCTGTCCGTTTGTTAGAAAAGAATAAAGATGTACACAATCTGTAGTCCCTGCACTTTCATATTATAATATCAGTATTGTAATAGCAATACAAACAATAGTTATTTTGACAATCCAATAGGTTTGCTTGAAATATCTCCTGTAATGTAATTAGTGCATGTCTGCTGGTCACCACTTCAAATGACTGGATTCCCTACAAGTTTCTCCTCTATGGATTGTTTTGGTTAAAGGACTAAACATCCCAAGGCACCATGTTACCTGCAGGCAGTGATTCCCATACTGACTCCTGAAACCTCCTCTCAGCATCTCTGTAATTCAGAAGGCAGGCTCACTGTGGACATGAGCACAGGGTGTGGTTTGTGTCAGTATCAATGTTTGAACACTGGATTGGAAGGCAACATGTGTAGCTTAAAGTGGATGTAAACCCGAAAAAAAAAATGTAATTAATAATTCTGCCTGGTAGAGTATAGCATGTTATGTCATCTGTGCCTAGTCTTGCCACAAAGAGTTAATCCAACTGTGAGTAATGAGCTCATCTTTTTTCAGGAAGAGAAAGTCTGACTAACAGGGAAATACACAGTCGATCCGCCCCTTGCTCTGTGAGTGACAAGCAATTTGCTTATCTATCACACAGCAGAGAAAGTTTTACACGCCCCCCCTCCCTCCCTCCTCAATGTCTCAGTATAGAGGTGGGTGGGGAGGCTTGTGACATCACAACTCCACCCACCAAACTCCAGCAAACACAGACACCCTGTGATTTCAGAGTTTTACAGAGCTGCTAGTGCTTACAGGAAGGACATTTGAAAGGTAGGGATAGATGCAGGAGGCTTACATGTATACATTAATACTGTGTCATTAGTTTATACTGGGTGGGTGGTGGGTTTACATCCACTTTGTGGATGTAAACCTTATTCATGAAATTTGAGCTGAGCACACATCTGTAGTGTTTTCCTCTCTCTCTTCAAAGCACTAAGTCCCTGGCTTTCTCCTGCTCCATTCTGTTATCAGTATGATAACTTCTGACAAGTTCTCCGACAACTGTGATAAAACCAGGCTGAATTTTGTTTTGAGGGAGGTTGCTATAAATAGATTAGCAGAGAGCTGATCGATTCACAGGACAGCTAGTGATCCTGCCAGGAACCTTAATGTACGCCATGGGAGTCTGTGAATCTGTGATTGCATGACGGGAAACGGCGCGCACGCATGCGCGGATCTGCAATTGCGCCCGTGTACAACGTGACAGAAGGGAACTTCATCCGGTCTATAAAAGGACTATGGTTGCCTGAATCAAGTGCTGGATTATCGTCAGCTCTCCTGATTCTCGAATCCTGTAACTGTGCTTGATTCCAGTTGTGACCCAGCTTGATTCATGACCTGCTACCTACTCTCCTGATCTACGACCCGGGTTGTTCCTCTGACCATTCATTTTCCTGCTTACCAGTGTTTGACCCTCAGCTTGCTGAAAGGACTTTGCCTCTGCTTGATCTTCTGTGTATGACCTTGGCTTGCCTTACGGACTTTGCTCCTGCTGCTTGATCTACCGAGTATGACCCCAGCTAGCCACATGAACTCTGTCTCTACCTGAACTACTGTGCTTGATCCTCTGCCTGCACACAGACTTTCCTCTGCCTGATTCACAGCATCAGACCCCGCCTCACCTCCTTGGACTTGCTCCTGTGTGATTTACTGTGTTTGAACCTGGCTTGTTACATGGACTGCGCTCTCATCTGTCACTACAGTGGTCGAACCCCAGCCTGCTCAGTTCTCTCTTCCGGGCCTGATTGCCTCTGCTGGACATTCAGCTTACTTTTATAGACATGCCATCTGTACCTGCTGGTCCTATTACACTTGTTCCAGTGACCCCACAAACTCTGAGCTACCTGCTGTACCTCCCTGCTAGGCTTTTACTGCTGTTGCCATACACCAACCTTGCCTTATCCAGCTTGAGTTCTTGTGCATCGGCTCCTGGTCTCAGCCTTCACCTCCTGCCAGGCTATCCAGTTCCTGCCCGCGACCTGTGGTTATTTGTGCGGCATAAGTTTACCATGCGTTCCTATGAAAAATTTACTAGAGGACATGATTAACAATATTTCTGCATCTTCTTGTGTACAGGTGTATGCAAAAGTTTAGGAACCCCTGACAATTTTCATGTTTGTCATTTATAAATATTTGGGTGTTTGGATCAGCAATTTCATTTTGATCTATCAAATAACTGAAGGACACAGTAATATTTCAGTAGTGTAATGAGGTTTATTGGATTAAAAGAAAATGTGCAATATGCATCAAAACGAAATTAGACAGGTGCATAAATTTGGGCACCCCAGCAGAAAAATCACATCAATATTTAGTAGAGCCTCCTTTAGCAGAAATAATAGCCTCTAGATGCTTCCTATAGCCTGTAATGAGTGTCTGGATTCTGGACGAATGTATTTTGGACCATTCCTCCTTACAAAACACCTCCAGTTCAGTTAGATATGATGGTTGCCAAGCATGGACAGCCCGCTTCAAATCACCCCACAGATGTTCAATGATATTCAGGTCTGGGGACTGGGATGGCCATTACACAACATTGTACTTGTTCCTCTGCATAAATGCCCGAGTAGATTTTGAGCTGTGTTTTGGGTCGTTGTCTTGTTGAAATATGCAGCCCCAGTGTAACTTCAACTTTGTGACCGATTCCTCAACATGATTCTCAAGAATCTGCTGATATTGAGTGGAATCCATACGACCCTCAACTTTAACCAGATTCCCAGTACCGGCACTGGCCGCACAGCCCCACAGCATGATGGAACCTCCATCAAATTTTACTGTGGGTAGCAAGTGTTTTTCTTGGAACGCTGTTATGACCAAATAACTCAATCTTTGTTTCATCAGTCCACCGCACGTTATCCCAAAATTAAGCTGGCTTGTCCAAATGTGCGTTTGCATACCTCAAGAGACTCCGTTTGTGGCGTGTGTGCAGAAAAGGCTTCTTTTGCATCACTCTCCCATACAGTTTCTCCCTGTGCAAAGTGCGTTGAATTGTTGAACGATGCACAGTGACACCATCTGCAGCAAGTTGATGCTGTAGGTCTTTGGAGGTGGTCTGTGGGCTGTTTTTGATCGTTCTCAGCATCCTTCACCTTTGCCTCTCCAATATTTTATGTGGCCTGCCACTTCTGGTCTTAACAAGAACTGCATCTGTGGTCTTCCATTTCCTCACTATGTTCCTCACAGTGGACACTGACAGCTTATATCTCTGTGATAACTTTTTGTAGCCTTCCCCTAAACCATAATGTAGAACAATCTTTGTTTTCAGGTCATTTGAGAGTTGTTTTGAGGCCGCCATGTTGCCACTCTTCAGAGGAGAGTCAAAAAGAACAACAACTTGCAATTGGCCACCTTAAATACCTTTTCTCATGATTGGATGCACCGGTCTATGAAGTTCATGGCTTAATGAGCTCACCAAACCAATTGTCTGTCCCAATTAATCAGTGCTAAGTAGTTACAGGTATTTAAATCAACAAAAAGACAAGGGTGTCCACATTTATGCACCTGTCTAATTTTGTTTTGATGCATATTGCACATTTTCTGTTAATCCAATAAACCTCATTTCACTACTGAAATATGTCCTTCAGTTATTTGATAGATCAAAATGAAATTGCTGATCCAAACACCCAAATATTTATTAATGACAATCATGGAAATTGTCAGGGGTTCCTAAACTTTTGCATACAACTGTATGTGCCATAAAAATATACAGGGAAAGCTGGAGCTGCTGTCAAGCAGCCTGGATTCTTGGCTGGACTCATCGGACGTTGCAGACTGATAGGAGGGTGTGAATCATACTGCAGGGCTCAAGCAAAATTCGGTGTGTAAACAAGCTTTATTGCACCCCTGCAACCTTAAAATAATTTTTTTTCTATAAATTTTTATCCAGGTTTCTCTGGTGCAGTGATGTCAAGGGTCCTATTCATCCTCCAGCAGTGGATAGATAATAAAAGGTGCACTGAGTAGCACCATGTAATGATGAAACTCCTGGGCAAGGGGTGCTGCTGTACCTTCCTGGGCTCACAGGAAGTGGGTATAAAGGCTTGTGTCACTGAACCTGGCAGGGACCTGGTTTTGGTTGTCAGGCGAGTCTGTGGGGGACATAAGTGGAGAGGAGTTGGGTATAGCATCTGGAGCTGCTTTTTACTTTTATAGGCTGCTGGTGGATCCATTTGCTTGTTTTTCACTCAAGTTGGAATTGAGCTTCAACATATTTAATACCATTCCTGAAATACAGACAAGATCCCAAAATATGTTTCCTCATCACCTTCTCTAGGAAATGATGGCCAGCGCCCTGGAGTTTCAGAGAAACCCAAGCATACTTCTTTAAGGTGACAGAAGACAAATGACAACTAATTACTAGAGGACCGTTAATCTCTACCTGAGACATAACAGGATATGAGAAAACAGGCTCAATTCACAAATCTATCTTTCCACTGTTTGACCATTCTCTTCTTGATACTGCACCTTGCACTGCTTCTATGTCTAAAGGCACAGTTCACAAAGATGCATGACATACTCTTAATTTAGAATGCCCTAAAAGTAGTAATGTTTTATTACTACAGGTGCTGTTAACACCGCTGCCAACACAGTGATATTTTGAGTTATGATAAAATCAATGTAAAATTCAGTTCTCAAAGATTACCGCACAGGTTATCACACCTTGAAAGAATTGCTTAGACTGGTAATATATGCAAGTTGCAATAGGTGTCTAGGTAGGAAAAGGAACCATTTAAGGTGGCACTATAATAATATATGTGTGATAATATTAATCTGAAAGTAGCCTTAGTGAATTAAACAATCTATGTTCAACCTCTTTTTCACTGCCAACACATGACAATGGTCATTTTGGGGGATACATACACTGACCATTAAGGCCTCATACACACGGACGTTTTTTGACGCCGGCGTTTTCTGGCATTTTTTGCAGCTCTCCATGTTAGTCAATGGCCCCATAAAAACGCCAGTGTTTTTGAGCTGTAGATGGTGTTGGCGTTCGTGAGCTGAAACTAGAACCCATGGCCAGCGCGTTCTGAGGCTGTAACGTTTTGTCATTTTTTGACGCCAACGCCGCAAAACGCCAACTAACGCCAATAAACGCAAAATAATATTGTACCGGCGTTTTTTGACGCCAACGTTTTTAGGTTGAAAAATAGAGGAATGATTTTTTTTAAAAAAATGCCTATTGACGCCGACGCTCACTAACACAGATGCATAACGCCAAAAAACGCATATTTTTTTTCCTTGACGTCGGGCCCGACGTTTTGTTTATTTTTAAGAAACGTCCATGTGTATGAGGCCTAAAACTCATTTTCATCATCCCTGTTTAAAAAAGATGCCAAAGTAAGCAAATGGCAAATCAGGAAATTCTTTAAAATCAAAAGAGAAAAAAAAAAGGGTTACGGGACGAGAAGGCAAAATGAATGTCCATAGGAATAGGATTGTCAGTGAATCCTGCCTAATCATAACATTCGGAACTCATTTCATTGATGTCATCTTGAAAAATGTCTAAAAGAGGAACATAAAATTCACTATGTTCATTATTGGCTATTCATGCTCTCATCCTTTAATTTAAAGATATGTTAAATGCTGTAATTGAGCAGCTGGGCACATTATTCAAGAAATAAAAAAAAGAACTCCACAGCAGATCTCATTGGATGCCTGATACTGCAACACAGACTGTAAACAATATCTAAAGTCACCTGAAAAAAACCTACCTTCACATAAAACCTAAATAACTGATGTTCCTAAACAAACGGTGATACTCGTGGTGACCAGTTAAAGGCTAAATTCACATTTTGCACTATGTTACACCCATTCTTAGGTCGTAACATGGTGCACATGGCCCCCCACCACCCCCTCCACCCCTCCCACTGCCCCCACACAGCTGCATCATTCATTCACATGGATCTATGAATGGATAACTATCCACTATAGCCACTGCAACAGACTTGCAGTTCTCAATGGACTACGAGGGCCGCAATCAGGGCACTTGTAGTTGATTCCATCTTCCTCAAGTTCATCAACTGAAATCCCGTATGGAGCTATGGGCAGAGAGAGCTAGACAAAGGAGCCTGACACTACACCCACAATCCCCTGATCAAAGGTGCAATGCTTTGCAGGCTCCTGGAAAAACAAATGCACTTTTTTTCTTACGAAAACATGCATTTTTTTTTTTTTTTTAAATACGGAACCTAGCGTTTAAGTTTCATCTTCCATTCTCTGGGGAAATAAAATAAGAAACCTGATTGGTTGACCGATAAAAAACATTTTATATTCCCATTTTTTTCTTTTTGGTTCTACCATTCTTTTTATACATTGGATGCTGGTGCTATCGATACAATGATCTGCAGGAGTTTTAAATACTCACAACTCTCTTCAAAATCGAATAGTGTTAATATCTGGAAATAAGCGGATTTAACTTGGATTTACATATAAAAATCTTAAAGGTCTGAACTGGAAAAATGTATTTACATTTTATATGCCACTGCAGAAATGCGAAAAGTTGCAGACGTGCTGCAAAATGAAATGGAGGAGGTGTATTTTTTTTGAGCATAAACCCAATTATTAACCAGTAGTCTTAAAATAATATAGACGTTTCAATAGTTTAGAAGGGAGGAGTGCTAAATAGTATTCTATTTTAAATAAACCACCTGGCTAAGTATTGAAAAATAAGTTTGGAAGTTTCACTAGAATACAGCTTTGCATTGGAAGGGTTCTGTTGTACAGGAAGTGATGAGCATCTCAGGATATGGCTTCCCTCTTTCTCTCAGCCCAGAAGTGTGCAACTCCTCCTATACAAGCCACTTGACAAAGAAATCAAAAAATGCGCTGGCTAGCAATAGCAACCCTCCACACCACCTTGCTACCCAGAAGGATCCATTTTGCGGATCTATACACAGTGTGAACGCTGATCACTAGCCACTCCAGCAATACCCCTTCCAGTGGTCTCTTCTTAAAAGAGACGGCTTTTTGACAGCTTGTTCAGGCTCTGCTGTAGCCATTGACAAATGGATGGATGTTCTGGACACCGATCTCATGTATCCAGTTCTTGGGACCCCTGTCTAGTTTGTTTGACAATTAACTTCTACTGATCTGTCTCACTGTTCATCACACATTAACTTGTATGCAGTCGCACACCACAATGAAACAGAATAGTGTGAAGGGGGCCTTAAGTCCAGCTTTCAAAAACTGTGAGCAAGCAGCCCCTTTTTAGCAGAAGAGACAATGCTTTCAGGAGAGGTCATGTATAAAAGGATATTCCTGATGGGTTCAAAGGGTGGTTGAAGGGTCACGTTGAGATCACAAGGAAGAAGCGCAGGGTGTTACGGGGGGGCTGCAACATGGCGCTGCAATGTGGGACCTGATTTGAGAAACACCTTGACTGCTTAAAGCCGAGTTCTGGCCAAGACCTGATTGTAGAAAGGCCAGAGTGTGAGTCAGAGTAATCTCTGGGACAAAGTGCCTGTGTTCACCAGGCAAAGAAGGATTTTTCAGGCACAATAGTAAATCTTTCCGGAACAGGCATTTCTAGCTTTTAGAAAGGTAGGAATGGCAGACTCAGAAACCCCTCTGCCTCTTAAGGCAAAATTCCTGCCTAACGCAGTTTAAAAATGCTCCCTCCCCCCTTGCTGCTACCTATGTTGCCTAACATGTGTAAAAAAGATGGATATACTATGTTTTTACGCCATTCCAGTCCGATCATGAGCTGCAGCTCTGGCTCCCACCTATCACTCAGCAGCCTCTGCAGGGGAGGTGATAGAGTGCCAACAAGGGCTTAAACATGGGAGTTTATGAGTAACATCACTGCTCCCAGAATTCCCAGGTGTTGTCAAGAGCGCCCTCTTCTCCCCTGCAGCCGCATATCAATGACATGGGATCCTGTGATTGGATTAGAATAGACTTAAAATAGGTAAGTACTTTTAACACTACGAAGGTAATCTTATGTTGTTATGTTTTACACTGTAAGTGCTTAATGTGAATCATATATTAATAACTCTTGTTGGGCTGCTGAATGCATGTTACATTAAGATGATCCAGCATTTTGTATTGCTTCCTTTTCTATATCAATAAAATCAGATTGAATTAAAATAGGTAAGTATACAGATCTTTTTTTACAAAGTTTAGGCAAAATGGGTAGCAGGAGGGGGAGGGGATATTTTAAAAACATAGTTCGCGTTGGGCAGGACTTCCATTTTAAGACCTGAGCTTCAACAGCCATCCTGTTAAAGTGAGAGATTGGGAAGCAGGATGAAAAAGATATAGCAGGTCAGGCCTGCTGGGAAGAGGCCAGGGGTTGTCTTCTGGTATGAGAATGTCTGTGTAGCAGGCTCTTCTGGCTCATTTTGGTGCAATGAGAATCCCTTGAGAGTCTTCTTCTCTTCCTCTGTCTGTGGTGCATGTGAGGTAGAATTTGCAGTGGGGAGAAGGCATAGATTAGCCTGAACTGACAACAGGAGATTATCAAGGTATTCAATGCAAACACTAGTGGTCCATGGTCCTGGCCACAAACACAGGAATTTTATTGTTGAATCTGGAGTCCAGGATACCCATTTCTGACATATCATGTGGAAGATGTCTGGGAGAAAGGCCTTTTCCTTATGATTCAGGCAGTGGCGGCTGAGGTAATCCACTTTCCAGCTGTCCACTCCTGGCATTTTGACAGGACAGAGAATCTCCATCCATGGGTAATCTGAGTTACTTCCTCCAAGACAGCATGATTCCTGGTGCTACCTTGATGGGTGAGGAAGGCCAAGGCCCTAGTATTGTCTGCCTGCACCTTGATTGGGTGTCCTTGCAGAAGAGGGGGTCCAGTGTTGCAGATACATCCTTACTGCTCTGAGCTCCAGGATGTTAATGGGGGATTGGCTTCCACCGCGCATGTGCCGATGACGTTGGCACATGCAAGGTTTAGGAGATATGCAGGGAACCTACAGGTAAGCCTTATTATAGGCCCCTCTTTCCTGTAGATTAAAGTGGTTGTCCAGAGTTGACAACCACTTTAAAGACTGGCATCTGTTATCACTTTCCAGTGTTAAAGCGGAGTTCCACACAAAAATGAAACTTCGGCTTTAAGCACTCCTCACCCCCTTACATGCCACATTTGGCATGTGATTTTTTTTTGGGGGGGGGGGGGGGGGGGG
>BLSH010333012.1:526056-538229 GCA_018402905.1 Glandirana rugosa | reverse complement strand
TGGGAATAAAACGAACCGACGGAGACCGAAGTCGGGAATTGGTGAAGTAGAAGATGTGAACATGTGGGGGGGATACCTGGTCTCGTCAAAAATGTTAAAAAAAACAGACGATACCCGAACAAATAAGACGACAGTAATGAATGCTATTGTTCCCTTATGTATGTAACAACACATCAAAAAAATAAAACAAAACAAATTCCTGTTTGTTCCGAAAGATCTGACATGTACCGTACAAAAAGTTGGAGAGGACTTGCTGAGTTGAACTGGCGATCTTTGGCTGCAAATTGGTCAATTGTTGGCGGGGTATCTGGGGGCGCGCGGGAAGCGCGATTCTGGGAGGACGTCAATAGACGTCCTCCCAGAATTAAGCAACCACCCTGTAGACGTCATTTGTCTATGGGGCGGTTGTTAACTGGTTAAACGTCGGTTTCTAGCGGTCAAGTTGAGTCGTTCAGGAGAGGTTGAAAAACATGCCATGTACAGTCTAGAAAGCCTTGTTTGTCCTTAAACAAAACAAAATAAAAAAACTACACAACAATGTATGTATTCCCTTGTTATCGTAAGTAATGACAGCAGAATAAACAAGCCCATAGCAGACAAAAAAAATTGTAAAAACTGCTCTGGTCCATAGGGGGGGTGTACAAGTGTAGAAGATGAAGTGGTTAAGGGCTGAAGCCAGAGGCAGCCAAGCAAAATAAGGGTTTTCAAAATGTGGTCAGCAATGGCAATGTATATCTCTTTCTATCTCGGTACATTCCCTTCACACACCTGTTCAAGTGTCTTTTTTGGCAGTGTGGTAATTTGCACCTGCCTAGTTTTTTTTCTTTAGTGTATCCAGAAAAGTGGCATATATTCTTTATTACATGCATTGTGGTGTGCTATGGGGCGAGTACACTGAACTTAGTGTATGTGTATTGCTGTGCCATTAAAAATGAATTACAACCAATCTCTATGGGCATACACAATGCGCTGTGGTGCAGCTCACTTATATGCATCATACATGTACGTAATAGTGTAAAAGGACCTTTAAAGCAACACTTCTGTTATAAAATATAATAAAAAGTCTACCTTTAAAAGGGGTTTAATGCTTACTTGTCCTGACTACCTTTGCTTGCTTGAAAAATAAAGCTGGTCAAAGATAGACACTTCCAGGAGCATTGGATGCCTGCTCCCACGCTTCACACTGTGGTTTAACCACTGGTCACTACTGTGTCCTGTAGTGACTTTCAACCACAGCATGCAGCAGAGAACCAGGTTATTGCAGTTAAAGAGTAACTCCACTTTTGTTAAGAAAAAGATTCAAATCCGAGTGAATTATGTACATTGCAGGAATTTTAATAACTGTAAAGAGGACAGGATTGTTGCTATTCCCGACCAGCCCAGGTGAATAAACGATAGAAAGCGGCCTCAGCCTACATGTCTCCACCAAACTGCACTCCCTGATGCGTTTTTCCCTGCCCACCGGGGCTTCGTCTTA
Organism: Glandirana rugosa; assembly: GCA_018402905.1. Lineage (NCBI taxonomy): Eukaryota > Metazoa > Chordata > Amphibia > Anura > Ranidae > Glandirana > Glandirana rugosa. The sequence goes on along the minus strand of BLSH010333012.1, from coordinate 536,752 downwards.
GAGTCCCTATGTCTAAGGGCTACTTAATGTAAAGAGGAAGGGATCGCCCGCTACTCCCGACAAGCCCAGGTTGCGGGTGTATTATCAGGCTCTTGCACACACTGCCTACAGGCCTACCTCCATATGGGCTGTCATTTTTTTAGAGATGGTGGGCAGTGTGAATGAACTTTAAATATCAGTTCAAAACTACTAGTCTCTCTGCCGTGGTGGTCAGTGATTAAATCAGTGGCGGCTGGTGGGTCAGTCGGCTCACGGGTGGCACTCACCACACACGCTGGTCGGTCGCTCCCCCCTCCAGGTAGGTCAGTCAGTAGGTCGGGGCCCCGCACTTACCCCATCTCGCCAGCAGTGCTGCGGGCGGCGGCAGCTTCCTAGTTTCCCCTGCGTCCTCATCCTGGCGGCCAATCCGATCAAATATCCTTTCGGCCAATCGGGTAACGGATCTCACGACCCGCTTGCTGATTGGCCGGGAGGAGAATCAGTGTTACAATAACGAATATTCATTTGCTATTGTCACACAACTGGGTGAGCTTCGGGCGTAGTGCTCTGCGCCCCTAGCCCACCCTTTTTTTTAAGCCTATTAGAGCCTCTGGCTCTGCTAATTTTGCCTAAAATCTTGGGAGCTGATAACTTTTGTGTTCTCTACCTGTGCACAAAAAGGGGGGTGGGGGGTAGTAGATAAAGAAAGGTCTGTTTTTTGTTTAAAAAAAAAAAAAATGAAATAAGCAGAGCTGTGTTGTCATGTCAAAAAGCAAGGTAGGAACATACTATATTTCTGGCATACCAAAAAAAAATTCTGTACTTGCCATTCAACAAGCTTAGAAGTGATAAAACATGGGAAAATTTGCGTGTGTTGTATTTTTTTTTATTGCCTCGTATGTTTTAAGGGAGGAAAATTTTATTAAATTACAAAACATGAGCATTTAACAGCAAAATCCTGTACTTAACAGAATGTTATTTGACATCTCCTTTAACTGTTAACTTCAAATGACATATCACTTTTTTCTTAAAAAAATATCTGGTTCTCCTGCCAGGGGGAGGTTTGGTGCGATTGTGGTCCCCAGGTTCCTGACTCTATGGTTCACAATAAATAGTATTTGCACTGTATAGAAGGTGAATCACATGCATCATTGTTGTACCATCTATTTGAATAGTTTCACAGAGCCTGAGGAAATGGGATGTTTGGAACAAAATGAGTTGTAACATAACTGTTGAGATCCCACCTGCTACTGTCACCTAGGATCTTAAAGTTATCTGATGTGACTACAACAAAGAATGGGCATATTGTTAAGCCTAGTACACACAATGAGATTATCAGACAAATAATCAACCTTTTAATTTTTTGTTTTTTTTGCAGGTTCCTAAAGTTTGAAAATTCTTGTACAAGAGAAAAAAAAAATTCAGTAGTGCTGTAATGGATTTGCATTGTATTTTTGGACAAAAACTGTTCTGATTGAACGAAAATTGTACGATCTGATATCATACAAGAGCTTCGGAAAATTTTGGACGACAGCTGTGTACTAACCATCAGATTATTGTACGATTGCATTGAAAGGATAATTTTTCGTCGGGTTTTCTCATCGTGTGTATGAAGCTTTAGAGTAGGGTAGGAAAGCCAACATTATACATTGTGGATCTGTAAATAGGCCATGCGTGGCACGAATGCGTAGTACTTTTACTACTTTGTGTATAAATTTGTATAATTTTAATAGCTAAATATTTATTTATTATATGTATATTGTACGGCACCTATAAAAAGGTCCCATTTCTAGTGTATTTTTGGTTTAAAGTTGCACAAATGTTGGTGCCTCTCTCACTGGAACGAGTTACTGCCAAACTGCCTAATTCTATTGCAATGCCTTAAAGCGGAGTTCCACCCAGTTAAAAGTTAGCAGCTACAAAAAGTGTAGCTTCAAAGCCGGGCACACGCTGTGCATTGTGCAAGTCAGGCTGTGAATGGGCGGCATATCTTCTGGGACCTGTGACGTGTCCCAGAAGATCGCCCAGTGGGTGAGGAGGTTGGTGAACTTCCTTCAGGTTCCGTAGCACCAGAGGAGGAAGTGGGAAAAAAAATTACAAGCCAATTGTGGCAAGTCAGCGGGACACCTTCCCTTAAAGCGGAAGTTCCACTTTTGGGTGGAACTCCACTTTAAATGAATTGTAATATACATTTATTTGCAGAAATATCTGCAAATATTGAAAGGATATTTTGTAATTTCAGCCTAAAGTTTCCTTTTAGCATCAGGATACAGTATGTATGCTACAGTATTTGTTCATGTAATATAAATTTTACCTACAGACACATTGCATATTGCCATATATTTATAAATTGAAATGTGGCAAGAAGAATTAACATCACACACAGTCCACAGAGACGAGGACACCACAAAATAGAAGCAGGTTCACGACGGAAAAGCGACTGCTCTGCTGCAATAAAACGTGTGGAAGGAGATTTCACCAAGACCCAAAGGAAGAACTTTTCTGCGTCATACTTCTCCCTTGACACAGTGCTGATCAAAACGCTCAAGAACAAAGCTGGATGTACTGTATTTTCCGCCACCTAGCACTCGGGAGTATCCAAAAAAAATAGTAAATGAGTGCAAACCATGTATGAGATTCAATATAAATGACAGCAGATCGAATGGTGCAATGAAAAAATCCTTGTAAGCTGTATAACTGACCATCACTTTTCTATGACTGGCCCTCCGTATTAAAATGTTTTGGGATCCAAGTTTTAAATTGTGCATAAACCAAATATGCAGTACTGTGCAAAAGTGTGAAGAAATGCTGTAAAGTAAGAATGCTTTCAAAAATATATATTTTAACCACTTCAGCTCCAGAAAGTCTTACCCCCCACATTCCATTTGCGTTCCACGCTGGTCAGATTGGCAACCATTTTGGTCCTGGACTTCTGCACCATGGTCGCGGTGACATCACCAGGGAGTGCCGATGGTCTCTGGCTCAGCTCCCAAGTGTTTGGGGCTCGCTTCCAGTGGCTTAGTGCTACACTGCACCCCCCGCCACCCAGCTCCTCGGACCCAGCGGACATTCGCCCATCTGCATTTACAGCGACCAGCATGGTATCGTAGAACCCATCATGGGTGTAATTTTATATTATCTACAACCTTGAACTGTAAATAATAAACTATTAACTTTTAGCCTTCATTATTGGCTTGGATTTCATATACTTTGAGGAGTTATAGTCATCCAATTCCATCCAGATAGTGCTGCTATCTTCTCTGTTTGTGCTTTAGGATACTGTGTGTACTACTCCTGATGGCTGCATTGGATTGGCCCTTGGTCAGTGGACAGTGTGGGTCTCCATAGGGCCAAGAGCTGGAGACATACTGTGTTTTTACCCCCCTCATGACCAGGCCAATTTTTGCCATTTAGCCCTGTGCTACTTAAACTTCCCTTACCTAAAATTCAGATCATATTTTTCACACAAAATAGAGCTTTTTTGGTGGTATTTGATTTGATCCCCACTGGTCTCTTATTTTCTGCGATATAAACAAAAAAAAAAAAAACCACCGTACCTTTTGAAAACACCATTTTTTTACTTTCTGCTATAAAACATATCCAATAATTAAAAAAAAAAAAAAAAATTTATTCATAAAATTTGGCCGCAATGGCTACATGTGTGGTAAACAAAAATCCCAATAAGTGTTTATTGATTGGTTTGCATGAAAGTTATAGTGTCTACAAACTATGGTATACATAGGAATTTTTATTTATATACCAGTAGCGGCAGTGATCAGCGACATATAATGGGACTGCAATAATGCGGCAAGCTTACTGACACATTTCACACTGAGGCGCTTTACAGGCATTATTTAGCTAAAAATAGCACCTGTAAAACGCCTCTTAAAAGTCAGTGTGTCCTTTCACACTGGGGCAGCGTGCTTGCAGGAGAGGAAGCAAACTCGTGCAAGCAGCATTTTTGGGACGGTGCGGGACCGATGTATACACTGCTCCTACACCGCCCCTGCCCACTGAAATGAATGGGCAACGCTTCCGAAGCGGCTGTACACCGCTCTGGAAGCGCCGGCGCTTTTAACCCCTTTTTAACCCCCTCTTAGGGGTTAAAAGCGCCCGCTGCTGCCCGAATATTGGCGCTGAAATGCCGCTACAACAGCGGTAAAGCGCCGCTAAACCGCTGACACTCAGACGGCCCCAGTGTGAAAGGGCTATACGATGCTGGGGGGGACTAACTACCACTGACCTCACCAGTGACACAAATACAGTGATGAATGCTAATAATATACACTGCCATTGTTACTGACACTGGCTGGGAAGGGGTTAACCTATAGGGCGATTAAAGGTTTAAATGTGTACCTAACATTGTATAATGTGTGCAGATTTTTAACAATTGTTTCTATTTCAACGTAGGGATAAAAAGATGGTTCCCTCTGTACAGAACCCTGTGTTGATAGTCAACATAGGGCTCTGGACTGTGATTACACACCGATCAGCAGGTCCCAGCCATGAACTATCGGCCAGAACCTGCTGACAGACTCCCGCTGTGTACAATCACAGTAGGTATTGGGGGGGTGGGTCATGCATACGCGCCCTAAACCTGGAAGCAACGTACAGGTTTACGTTGCTTTGCCTGCACTGACCGCCCATCCGCAGTGCATTGCGAGCTTCCAGCTAGAGGTTAATTGATTTTTAGCAATTTGAAAAATGCAAGTTGAGCGAAGAAGAATCTAAATCAAACTATTTTTGGCTTCAAACCAGCATCAATTCTTACACTTGCACGAAAGTCAGGGATTTTGTAGGATTAGAGTCAGGTGTATGATTAACCACTTCCTTACTGGGCACTTAAACCCCCCTCCTGCCCGGACCGATTTTCAGTTTTCAGCACTGTCACTCTTTGAATGACAATTGCGCGGTCGTGCGATGCTGTACCCAAACAAAATTGGCGTCCTTTTTTTCCCCACAAATAGAGCTTTCTTTTGGTGGTATTTGATCCCCTCTGCGTCATTTCTGATCGCCACTATAAACAAAAAAAGAGCGACAATTTTGAAAAAGAAAAACAATATTTTTTACTTTTTGCTATAATAAATATCCAAAAATAAAAAAGCAAATTTATTCATCAGTTTAGGCCGATATATATTCTTCCTCATATTTTTGGTAAAAAAAAAAACGCAATCAGCGTTTATTGATTGGGTTGCGCAAACGTTATAGCGACTACAAACTATGGACATTGATTTATGGCGTTTTTATTATTATTTTTCATTTTTACTGGTAATGGCGGCGATCTGCGATTTTTATCGGTACTGCGATATTGGGGGGCGGACATGTCGGACGTTTTTGACACTTTTTTGGGACCAATGACATTTATACAGCGATCAGAAATGTAAATGTCCACTGATTACTGTAGAAATGTCATTGGCAGTGAAGGGGTTAACCTGCAGGGGGCAGTGAAGGGGTTAAAAGTGTTCCCTGGGTGTGTTCTATCTGTGGGGGGGGGTGGGGTTGGCAGGGACATGACAGATCTAACTGATCCCAGTGACAGGGATCAGTAGATCTGGCATGCCCCCTCTCACAGAACGGGGAACCGCCGTGTTTACATTGGCGGTTCCCCGGTCCTCCTCTCTGTAAGGAGATTGCGGGTCTCTGGCGGACATCGGATCCGCGAGCCGAATGGGAGGATGTCTATTGACGGCCTCCCGGCATTTCAGGGCCGTGCTTTAGCCGTCATTCGGCTATGGCACGGTCGGGAGGTGGTTAAAGTGTTACTAAACTCAGGACCCTCCATTCACTATATCTGGGCTCTCATCAGAAGTTTCATTCTCCTCTGACTGCCCTATGAGGCTGTATGACCCCTGACCCTCTGTCTGGACAGTGCTTGTTAGCCCTGTGCCGATCACATGCACCCTCCCAAAAAAAAAAAAAATGTAATAAAACAAAAAACTCTCTAGCAATACACACAAAACTGAGCATTTGCAGAGTGCCTCCAAGGCTCTGTACTAGAAGCAGGTGGGTTAGGGATAGTAAAAGGGGAGGATCAGAGAAGACAGGTTCAAACAGCCTTTTTACACAATGCGGAGGATTAACCCTTTAGGTTCCACAGCAAGTATAACAAGCATCCTTTATTGCATATACAGACTGATTTTACGTTTGTGGGTTTAGTAACAGTTTAACCAATCATACCAAGCAGATGCTAATGGTCATCAATATCATATGTAGGTTGAAACATAGTTCTTGACTGAAACAGCTGTGTAGGAAACTTAAAACTGGGTGAGGAACAGCCAAACTCTGCTACTAAGGTAAGGTTGTGAAAAAGCAGTTTCAGGACATAAGTCATACACCATGGTAAGACTGAGTACGGCAACAAGACAAAAGGCAGTTAAGGTAGTTATACTGCAACAGCAAGGTCTCTCCTAGGTAAAGATTTCAAAGCAGGCTGGGGTTGCAAGATGTGCAGTTTATGCTCTTTTGAAGAAGTACAAAGAAACGGGCAATGCTTAGGACTGTAGACATAGTGGTCGGCCAAGGAAACGTAATGTAGCAGATGAAAGTCACATCATCCTTACTTCCCTTCCATATCTGACGAAATCCAGCAGTCCCATCAGCACACAACTGTAGGAAATCAGGGGAACTCAGGTACACCCATCAACTGGAGACGTCTGGCTAGAAGTGGTCTTCATAGAAGAATTGCGGCCAAAAAGCCATATCTCTTATGTGGAAACAAGGCTAAGCAACTCAACTATGCACATAAACATAGGAAGTGGGGTGCAGAAAAATGGCAGCAGGTGCTCTGGACTGATGAGTCAAAATTTGAAATATTTGGCTGTAGCAGGAGGCAGTTTGATCATGAACGGCTGGAGAGCGGTAAAAAAATGAGTGTCTGCAGGTAACAGTGAAGCATGGTGAGGGTTCCTTGCAAGTTTGGGACTACATTTCTGCAAATAGAGTTTGAGATTTGGTCAGGATAAATGGTGTTCCTCAATGCTGAGAAATACAAGCAGATACTTATCCATCATGCCATACCATCAGGGAGGTGTGTGATTGGTACCAAATTTATTCTGCAGCAGGACAAAGACCCTAAACATACAGCCAATGTCATTAAAGGATAAGTTAACATTTTTTAAATAAAAATAATAAATACACATCTTTTTGCAGGTGAAAAAAATGATGCATAGATTTTTTTTTTTTTCTTGGAGCCTGGAAAGCATTGCAGATTGCAGGTGCCATGCAGGACTCCTGCAGACTTGTCAGTGTATCTGTGCCCGTGTATCGTACGGGCAGGCAGTTATACGACAGGAAGAGACCATGAACTACCAGCTCAAGAGTGCCCTGGTAGTTCATTGAGAACTACAAGCCGACAGCCGCAAAGACTGTCAAGTATTTGTAGCTTCCCATTCACAGAACTCAGGCAGGCTGCGGCCACTTGGGCGTGTTTTTTTTATTTTTTTAAATAGTGACAGCGAGTGGGGGAGAAGATCCCCTGCTTACTGTCACTAGAGGTGGGCAGCAGCTGCAGGAGTGGGAACATGTTACATGTTCTCGAAGGTGAACTTTAAGATCTATGTTCAGCTTAAAGAAGAACAAGGAGTCCAAGAGTCAAGAGCCCTGGGAGGGGACCCCAAAAGAGGACGTTCTGGGCCACTCTGCAATATCATTGCACATAGCAGGTAAGTATACCATCTTTTTAATTTTAGGGGAAAAAATGTAACTTTACAACTGCTTTAAGCTCTAAGTCAGGACTTCGAGCTTTCACAGGGCTTCCTTTAGTCACATCCAGGGGCAAAAAGGAAGCCGGGAAGTGAAAAGAAAATGTATAGCTGGGGAAGGTGACAATTTAGTTTACCTGTTTGCCATGCTTGCCCTGAATATAAAGTAAATCCTGTGGTGTGAAGCATTCTGGGCCATGTGCCTGAAAGCAAACATGTTGTTACATGGCCCTCAGCAGATCTGCACTATAGGTGTTGATAATTTTCACTTAGGCTTCATGCACACAGGACTTTAAAAAAACGTCCAAAAAACGTCAGTAGCTTATCAGTGATTTTTTTTCAGCTTTTACCAGTGTTATATTACCGGCGTTTTTGCGCGTTTTTAAAGGGCCAACGTTTTTTTTCTCCAATTGATCTAAAACGTCCAAAAACATTAGGGATCAATGTTGAATGTTGAAAAACATCTCTCAGAACCCTCTGGTCTCTGTTTTTTTTTTTACAGCTCAAAAACGTCACTGCTAAAAACAGTTGATAACAGCCTATGTGTGCATGAACACATAGGATAACATGATTGAGGGTTTATTGACTGTAGAAAAAAACGTCTGCAGCTAAAAAGAGCTGCTGTAAAACAGTCAAAAAAGGTCTTGTGTGCATGAGGCCTTAAAGTAGAACTATGGTCAAAATGAAGAAATCAATATGTTATGTACCTATACAGTCTGTTAAACATGTCACTGATTGTTTTGCAAAAAGCAGTAAGGATGGCAAGATATCTACCTTGTCCCCTGCTATTATGTTAACTTCCTTTAGTGAGGTGACAACTTTACTTCCTGGTTTTTGTATAGCCTGTGTTGAACAGCACACGGTGTCCCCATTTGCATCTATATCCCTCTGCAGAAACATCCTGACATCACTGGGGGAGGGGCTTCTATATCCATGGAAATCTCAGCCACTCTACATACAAGTTCAGATTAGGCACCGCCCACAATCAACCCGTGAAGCCCCATACACTCCAACCTATGTCCCACCTTTGCTTGCCCACTGCCCTGTCTGTACAGCTAGCTCCTAGGTTTGATTTTGTTCTGCTAGTTTACAAATTAGCAGAGGAAAGCAAGCAGGGAGAAGCACACAGATTAATAGACTGATCTGTATGCAAATGAACCTGTAATGACTTGAACTGTTTTACATAGCACACACCTAGCTATTGATTGGCAGATGGGTGTGTGTTATGTAAAATAGACTGAGCACCATAGAAACCTGTGAGGACTGGGGGAAGAGACAAGCCACTTCACTGAAAGGAAATAACATCTGACCTCTGCTCTACTCTACTCCTCCCACCATCTCTAGCAGTGTGTTGCAAAGAAGAAATGAGTGGGAGATTACAGATCACACTTGTAGCTACATGGTAGCAAAATAATCCATTCAGTTATTGTGTTTATTACCATGTGTAACTTTCAGGTATTTATATGAGGATTTACTAAAATATGTATGTTGCCTTTAGTTGTACTTTAATGGCTAAAAATTCTGCTGACACCACCTACTCATCCCAATGTACTTCTACAATGGTTTAAGAACACGTGAGATAGAAGCAACAAACATCAGTACCTTTTTTATAAGAAAGGAACATTTATGGGGATTTTTTAAAATATTTTTAATTGCCCCTAATGAATGGGGACCACTCTGGAAATGCTGACTTTGATTATGCAGAGCAATGTAAGTGCATTTTAATGGGTTATTTTATGGCAAAAAAGATTGATTCCTGAAAAATTAGATATTGTACATGCAATACCAAGTACTTCCAAAGATTATACGAAAGTATAGTCAAGCTAAAATCTCTACAGAGCTGGCAAGTTATTCATAAACTTATATGTGGGGGGGATTGGATCTGGCCACAGAGATAAAAAAACAAAACAAAAAAAAACACTCACCTGCAAACAGTCCTGCACCCAGACAGAGAAGGGATGTACTAAAATCAACCCTTTACCTTTCTTAGTAAACGGAAACACAGTGATTTAGAATGTGATCATTGTCTACCACTTTCCTCCTACATAAAATAAACTTCCCAGTGCAGAAGTTAATTATAAAATGATGATGAGGGTTTTTTGGAAAGTGGGCGGAATAAGTCTTTTAAAGAAAATATAATGCAGATGAGGGTATGGAGGCAGAGGAAACAGTTACATGCCAATGATCCGTATCCCCCGACAAGAGCCTGTGTTTCACTGAGCCGGGCAGACAAGAAGACAGGAAGGTTATGCTTTGCTGTGAAAACCGCACACATTTCCTCCCAACTATTTATCTGAGACCAACAGAAAATTCCACAAGTGATGTGTTTAAAATGTGCACATTGGGCCACTTAATGGGGGGCCCAGCATTCCAAGCCAGGCACAGCTTCTCTCACATGTGGGCATGAGTGACGTTAGCAAAGATAGCCTCAGAAACATAGCCATAGAAAAAAAACTCTAAATGCTAGTCCCCTGTACAATACATCATTTTACCAAATTGCTGAGCAGACTCAACCCCCCCCCCCCACCTCAAAAAAAAAAAAAAAGAACCCTCAATCCTTAGCCATGATATTCAAAGCAACATACCCTGCAATATATATATATATATATATATATACACATATATTTATTTCAAAGCTACTTCATAACCATGTGCCTTTCAGTGCGTTGTACCTGAGGTTTTGTGGTTTCATATGTTTGTTACGTGTTCCTATTGAACTCTAAGGGCCAAAAATGCACTGTGTACCACCAAAAGAAGCACAATAAAAATCAAGCTGCACCTTTCTGTATTGATGTGAACGGGCACCATAGAGAACAATGTGATTGCATTTGTTGCGTATTGCAGCGTGACAGCAGATGCATGATAAATCACAATAGTGTGAACACACTACAGGTATCAACAGGCCTCATGCACACTTATGCCTCTAAACGGAAGTTTAAAGGCATTCGGGCGTTTTTTCCAGCTAACGTCCCATACAACGAAACTTATAGTACCGATTCCTAACTCCCAAGAAAAAA
>BLSH010333012.1:513318-526046 GCA_018402905.1 Glandirana rugosa | reverse complement strand
GCTAATTATTTTGTTAAAAGAACCCTCAATCCTTAGCCATGATATTCAAAGCAACATACCCTGCAATATATATATATATATATATATATACACATATATTTATTTCAAAGCTACTTCATAACCATGTGCCTTTCAGTGCGTTGTACCTGAGGTTTTGTGGTTTCATATGTTTGTTACGTGTTCCTATTGAACTCTAAGGGCCAAAAATGCACTGTGTACCACCAAAAGAAGCACAATAAAAATCAAGCTGCACCTTTCTGTATTGATGTGAACGGGCACCATAGAGAACAATGTGATTGCATTTGTTGCGTATTGCAGCGTGACAGCAGATGCATGATAAATCACAATAGTGTGAACACACTACAGGTATCAACAGGCCTCATGCACACTTATGCCTCTAAACGGAAGTTTAAAGGCATTCGGGCGTTTTTTCCAGCTGCCCCTGAACTCATCTACTGTTATCTTATCAGTACAGGTACAGAGGGTCGTTTAACCACTTAAGGACCGGAATGATTTCCCACGTTCGGAGCAGAGCACTTTTTGCGCTTCGACACTGCGACACTTTAACTGAGAATTGCGCGGTCGTGCGAAGTTGTACCCTAACAAAATTTGCGTCCTTTTTTTCCCACAAATAGAGCTTCCTTTTGGTGGCATTTGATCACGTCTGCGTCATTTATGATCACCGATATAAACAAAAAAGAGCGATTTTTGCTAAAATACATATAAAAAAAAAAAAACCCATAAAAAAACTAATTTATTCATCGGTTTTGGCCGATTTATATTCTTCCTCATATATTTAACAAAAAAATCGCAATCGGCGTCTATTGATTGGTTTGCGCAACAGTTGCCGCGTTTACAAACCATGAGAATTCCTTTATGCCTTTTTTACAACCCTGAAAAAATCGTTCAGGGTTGGTTGAAAAAGTGTCCCTTGTACATGAAACCTTAGGTTGTGGAAGGTCCATACCACCTAAAAGACTTTTGGAATGGAGTGTACCTGGGCAATACATTTGTGGAAGATGCTAACTTAAAGGAGTTGTAAAGGCAGAAGGTTTTTTATCTTAATGCATTCTATGCATTAAGATAAAAACCTTCTGTGTGTAGCAGCTTCCCCAACACCCCCTAATTTCTTAACTGAGCGCCTTCTCTCTCCAGCGATGTCCACAAATGTCTAAGCTGCCCAGGACACTCTTCCTGATTGGCTGAGACACAGCAGCGGCACCAATGGCTCCCACGGCTGTCAAGCAGCCAATCAAGGGAGAGAGGGTTGGGGCTGGGCTCAGTGTTTGAATGGATACACGGAGCGCTGACTCGGCTCGGGTGCCCCCATAAAAAGATGCTGGCTGAGGGGGCACTCAATAGGAGGGAGGGGCCAGGAGCAGCAAGGAGGGACCCGAGAAGAGGAGGATCTGGACTACTCTGTCCAAACCAACTGCACAGAGGAGGTAAGTATAACATGTTTGTTATTAAAAAGAAAAAAAAAAAAAAGACTTTACAATCACTTTAAGACTGTACATGTTGTCAGACAAGTGTATTCTATATCAATCTGTATATTATTATTAGATACTTTTATAGTGCTTTCAATTTACACAGTCCGACATGTCCGCTGCAATATCGCAGTACCGCTAAAAATCGCAGATCGCCGGCATTACTAGTAAAAAATAAAAAATGATCTCATGATCCGTAAACGCGGCCACTTTTGTGCAAACCAATCAATAACAGCTGTTAGATTAAGCAGAATGGCTCTCGCTGAATCGGAGATGCTGTTTTAAAATAGTGAGGGGAGAGAAGGATTGGCTGCCACTAGCCGGGATGCAGTTTCTGGTCGCCATGGCGAGCTGGGGATTGTCCAGCCGCAAGTCACCACACAGCTGGATGCTGGTTATTTAGGTGCCCACTGCACCACATCTAACCAGGTTTTAACCACTTGCCGACGGCTGATCGGCATTTGACGGTGACAAGGTGGCTCTGTAACGTGAATCGCCGTCATATGACGGCGGCCGCGAGATTGCGCCCAGTGAGCGCGCGCACGCCGTCGGAGGCGCGCCTGCGCGCTCACTGTGTCCGGGGAGGGCCAGGGAGCGGCGGATTCGATCTCCGCCGGCCACCCACAATGCCCCCCCGGAGTGAAAGAACGGAGGTCCGTGTAAGTAAACACGGACCTCCGTTCTGTGAGGGGGGAAGGGCTGTGATCACAGCCTTCCTCTACACAGAAGCTGTGATCGCTTCCTTTCCCCAGCTAGGGCAGTCCCCCCACAGTTAGAACACGCCCAGGGAACACTGTTAACCCTTAGAGCTCCCCCTGCAGGTTAACCCCTTCACTGCCAATGGCATTTACACAGTAATCAGTGCATTTTTTATAGCACTGATCGCTGTATAAATGCCAATGGTCCCAAAAAAGTGTCAAAATGGTCCGACATGTCCGCTGAAATATCGCAGTACCGCTAAAAATCGCAGATGGCCGCCATTACTAGTAAAAAAAAAATAAAATAAATAAAAACCCCAGAAATGAATTCTCATTATCCGTAAACGCGACCACTTTTGCTCAAACCAATCAATAAACGCCGAGTGCGATTTTTTTTATCACAAATATGAGGAAGAATATCAATCGGCCAAAACCGATGAAAAAAAATGTTTTTTTATATTTTTTTTTTTTGGATTTGTATTTTAGCAAAAAGTAAGAAATTTGGGTTTTTTTTGCAAAATTGTCGCTCATCTTTTGTTTATAGCGGCGATCAGAAATGACGCAGAGGTGATCAAATACCACCAAAAGAAAGCTCTATTTGTGGGAAAAAAAGGACGCAAATTTTGTTTGGGTACAACGTTGCACGACAGCGCAATTGTCAGTTAAAGCGACGCAGCGCCCAATCGCAAAAAGGGCTCTGGTCCTAAAGGGGGAAATCCTTCCGTTCCTGAAGTGGTTAATAACTCATGATGGGATCACAGCTAACCTGACAGTGTATGATGCAAACACCAATAAGTTACAAACATTAAAGTGTTTGATAAGCGACTTGTATAAAAAGTTCCCATCAGCTCTGTATTATAACAAGAGGTTGCCCTGTGTCTGTGTTATAACATATATATACTTCTTTGTATAGATAACACAGCTTCTTACTAGGATCAGTTGTCATTTTTTTTTTCTGCTCCTCTCTCTCAGCCCACAATTCCTGAGGGAGGGGCTGAGCACTGCTGGTGGCCTCAGCTGGAGAGACAGAGCTGTGCTGTGTTATCTATATAGATAAGAATATTTCTGATATAACACAGACACAGGGAACTACTTCTTCTAATACAGAGGATATAGGAGCTTTTAGAGTTAATTATGAGAGCAGAGAGGATATGCTACCAGAGGAAGAGGAAGAGGGAGTTGAAGACAGGCGCACAGGAGATAGGAGAGCTGGGAGTGACATAGCCTGCATAGACCTAGGGCTCTCAAGATAAGATAAGCTATATACAAGGGGAGTCAGCACTGGGGGGGGGGGGTCATGACTTGGCATTATCAAACAGGTATTTTAGGGGATACAGAGGGATAATTTAAAAAGCTAATTGCACATTAAAGAGACAGGAGCAGCATTTTTTGGGGGTTAACAAATTCTTTAACTTGTTTAATGTTTATGGAAGCTATCTGTGGCATACCCATACAACAGACTTTCTAGTTGTATTTTCTATAGCCATTATGTTGGGGGTTGGACTGCTTCTCTACAGATAAAGTGCTGGGACCTGTAAGTTTTGCAGGCCTATGCAGGCTTATGCATGGGAGACACTGTGTTTCTACTCTATGCTAATCACACCTACTCCAGCACCTCACTTCCCCATCCCTTTTTGTTTTTCTTTTCTTTTTTTGGTTTTCCCTTTTCCTTTCATTTACGTTCTTTACTTTTTAACTTCAGGCTGCAACACATTATTATTATTATTATTATACAGGATTTATATAGCGCCGACAGTTTGCGTAGCGCTTTAACATTTACTCTGCGCAACACATTTACTCTTTCCCTTTTGCAAATCTGTTTTACGTGCCCATGGTATTCTTTAAAAGCTGAACACCCTGTAAGTGTGAGTGAAAGTATTCCGATATTCCAGATCCCTAACAATTCACTTAGTCCCCTCTTCCTCCCCAACCTACTGTGATGCCAAATACTCCCACATTTATCAACCCAACATATCCTACTAAAAAAAAGGTAGCGCTTACAGCATTTCATAAAAAATCGCCAGTTACATGTACTAAACAAATCAGTATTTTTAATTATCTAAATGGTGGTGGAAGAATAGGCATAGTTACAGCCAGTATCATTAGGACACCCAAGCCTCATAAGGACTATCATACCTGGTCAAACTTCTGCCCAGTTTCCCTTATAAATATTCATATTAAATGGTTAAAAATGTAAACCCTATTTTTGAAGAACTTTCCTAGATCCTTCGTCAAGAACATTCAAGTGGGATGCAGCCCCAAACACCAAGCAACTGGATAGCATTCGCGGTGTCCTCTATCTGAGCCACTCAAAACATAGCCTCAACCAAGAACCAACCTTTAGATATGCACAAAGCATTTGGTACTTTATCAAGGCTTATATACTAGCAGTTTTCTGCAAATAGGGACTTGCATAGGGTTACCTCAAATGGGCCCAGAAAACATATTTCTCCTTCTAACCTCTTGCATCGATTAGATACCATGGTTTCCACTCATTTTTTGCCATATGAAATGGGGCACCCACCAAGGTTGCCCTCTCTCATCCACCCTCATTGTGCTGATGTTGGAACCGTCAATGAAACACATTACATTGAGCCTAATCAAAAGGCAAAGAATGGGCATATCCAAACTTTTGCCATCTCTACATACATTTGCATCTGTCTCTGGCCTAGAAATCAACCAAGCAAAATCTATCTCAATGAACATTTTCCTTGCTCCTGAGACACTATCACATTTGAAACAAAACTATCACTTCCCATGTGGGTCACCTCTCTCGCCCAATTTGGAATTACTCGAACCCCAACATACCATACACATAACCAGGCCATCTTCTTTCCTCCCTGATACATAAACTTTTTTGAACTTTTTTTTTACATTTCTTCAGCTACTTCCTGGTTTCCAGGTATAGGCAAACAATGTAGCAAAGTGCAATGTAGCAAAGTACATCCCCCTGCCTTTGTGGCTGAGTTGGATTGATGGATTCCAGGAAGTCAATGCTACATTAATCATCTTGCCCTTAAACAAGATGGCCACAGCCAGAAATGCTAGGGGCTGCTTTTCACAGTGATACTTCAGCAAAATAAAGCATGGAGACATAGATGGATAGGTGAGCTTGCTTTGAATAATACAAATTAAATAGTGTTTGAAATTAGATTTGAAATGTATGCACCTAGAACACCTGATGGTGCTCCCTGCATGTTGGGCCTCTGTATGTGGCCAGGCTGTGGAAAAGTTTCACACATGTGGTGGCATGTGGTAGCAGAATATATTTTGGGGTGTAATTTTTGCTATGTACATGTTATGCGTTTTGAATATTGTATAAATAGACAACTTTGTGTAATAAAACGTGTTTTCATTTTCTTTCCACATTTTCCAAAAACTTGTGTAAAAAAAAAAATGACATGTTCAAAAGACTCACTAGGCCGCATAGATTATACGTTGGAGTGTTGGGCGTTTCCATTGTCCTGGTGCTCCAAGACCTTCAAAAGTGCAAGAGGTAGTCAGGAAATGAGATTCATTTATGTCCCTAGAATGCCTGATGGTGCTACCTGCATGTTGGGGCCTCTGTATGTTGCCAAGCTGTGTAAGAGTCTCACACATGTGGTATCGCCATACTCAGGAGGGGTAGTAGAATATATTTTGGGATGTAATTTGTGGTATGCATATGCTGTGTGTGAGAAATAACCTGTTAATATAACAAGAATATGTGAAAAAAAATCTTCATTTTGCCAAGAAATGTGGGGAAAAATGCCAACTTCAAAAAAACTCACCTTGCAGCTTACTAAATACTTTGGAATGTCTACTCTCCAAAAAGGGGTAATTTGGGGGCTATTTGTACTTTCCTGGCTTGTTAGGGTCTCAAGAAACGAGATAGGCCGTCAGTACATCGGGTGTGATCAGTTTTCAGTGATTGGCACCATAGCTTGTAGACCAGGGATAAGCAATTAGCGGACCTCCAGCTGTTGCAAAACTACAAGTCCCATCATGCCTCTGCCTCTGGGTGTCATGATTGTGGCTATCAGAGTCTTGCTATGCCTCATGGGACTTGTAGTTCAGCTGGAGGTCCGCTAATTGCATATCCCTGTTGTAGACTCTATAACCTTCACAAAGACCAAATATCCACTAATTTGGGTTATTTTTACCAAAGATATGTAGCAGTATAAATTTTGACCAAAATGTATGAAGAAAAATTACTAATTTGCTAAATTTTCTAACAGAAACAAAGAAAAAATGTTTTAATTTTTTTTTTTTATAGAATTTTTGGTCTTTTTTCATTTAATATATAAAAAAAAATATAATACCCAGTGGTGATTAAATGCCACCAAAAGAAAGCTCTATTTGTGTGAAAAAAGGACAAAAAATTCATTTGGGTACAGTGTTGCATGACGGAGTAATTGTCATTCAAAGTGTGAGAGCACTGAAAGCTGAAAATTGGTCTGGTTGTTAAAGTGGTTGTTATTCCACTTGTATAAAATTCTTCCATCGCCTCTGTATTAGCACAGTAATGTTCCCCTGTGCCTGTGTTATAACATATATATACACACTTATCTGTACTGATAACACACAGGCTTCCTAGGATCAGTTGTCGTTTTCTCCTCTCCTCTGGTCAGCCAAGAATTCCTGAGGGTGGGGCTGAGCACTGCTGCTGACGTCAGCTGGAGAGGAGAAGAGAGCCGTGTGTAGGAAGTCAATGTGTTATCTATACAGATAAGAATATTTCTGATATAACACGGACAGAGGGGAACTATGAGAGCAGAGAAGAGACTACCTGCTGACAGAGAGGGAGGGGGAGGAGGTGGGAGCTGAAGGCAGGCATAGGAGAATAGGAGAGCTTCTAGTGACACAGACTGCACAGACCACAGGCTCTCAGGATCAGCTAATATGAGAAGGGGAGTCAGCACTCAGGGGGAAAGGGGGGGGTGGGGGGAGTCATAACCTGGCATTACCAAACAGGTATTTTAGGGGATACAGAGAGATAATTTAAAAAGCAAAAGCATCATGCTACTAACTGAACATTAAAGAGACATGAGCAGCATTTTTTTTTGGGGTTAACAAACGCTTTAAGGTGGTTTAAAGGGGTTGTAAAGTCTCCGGGTTTTTCACCTTAATGCATTCTATGCTTTAAGGTGTAAAACCTTTTTAGTGTAGCAGCCCCCCCCCCCCCCCAGAGCCCCCCTTCACTTACCTGAGCCCGAACCGATCCCCCGCCGGGGACGAGCCTTGTTCCTCTAGCTTCCAGCTCGGGTCCTCATCGGATGGATTGATAGCAGGGGAGCCATTGGCTCCCACTGCTGTCAATCAAGTCCAGGGACACAGGAGCCGGGGGCAGGGCTGAGTCCCATTCTATGTGCGAATACACACAACAGCAAGACTCGGGAGCACTTCCCTGACTGGTCACTTGATGCGGAGGAGGAGCCAAGATCGCCACCTAGGGACCCTGGAAGAGGAGGATCGAGGCCACACTGTGCAAAACCGCTGCACAGAGAAGGTGAGTATGACATGTTTGTTATTTTAAAAAAATAAAACGTGAACCTTTAGTAACACTGTGCTCAGTGGTCAAGTGGTTAATCAATGCAGGCAGGTCACAGTTGGTGGGAGTGGTCAGCGGGGTGCTGTACATAGCTTCTATCACCCTGTGCTCGATACTCCTCTGAAGAGCCCTTAGCTCTGACATTAACAGTGGAACGGCTCTTGGGAGGAGTTATGCAAATATCAAAACCTTGATAAACAGGTCCCAGGCTGGAGGAATGGGTGTTTCTAGACAGACAACAGTTGCGCACACACGCCTCCCTAGGTAACGTCCAAATGTCAGGCAGTGAAGCTCCATGATTTAATGAACTGAAATTCACTGGATGAAAGGGGCAGGCCAGGGGCAGTCAGACTGGGGCGGGCTAAGGGGATGCTGGATATCCTCCAGCCAGAAAATAAAACAGGTTCTATCTGACTTGCTGCAGCTTCTAATGCACACGGTGAGAAGGTCACAGTGTGCAGTGAAGTCAAACTAAGCACTTTAAGTACAGGAGAAGAGCCTGTATAACTGTGAAAAAGCCTATAGGCAAGGCTGGAGTTCAGCTTGTACTATACAAAATACCTTTTACTAGAAATATTTGCACAACATTTTGAAGTAAGATGAAAAAAATGAACATTCAAGACTCCTTTCAACGCTGACACCTATGGTGTGAGTTGATCAATATGTCTATTTCTACGCTCTATTCTCAGCATAGTATTTTACATGTTGATAAGGTTTTAGGAGCACGAGTTGTGTGTTCCTGCCACATTAAAAATTGCTGGGAGTTTTAACTGCTCATGTGACAAGCCATAAAGATTATACTGGAAATCCATAGTGCAGATTTTTTCAGACTCCTGTGTAATGGTGGGATAAGATGCTGCATGCAAGCTCATGTACCTTGTGTATATTCGCACATTTGTATGACGCCACGCTAGCACATTAGAGTTTATCTAGGTTTAACAGCAACATCTAAATTACTGTACTGCCAATTAGTCCACAAATGCACCGGTCTGACATCAACTTAGCAAAACGTGTTTCAAACCGACTTCTAACAAAAGATTTGGTGTCACTGTGATGTACAGTACTGAGGAACTTCAGGTTTCGCCTCAGTGATTTACACACAAACCACAGACACGCTGTTGTTTGACCTGAGGAAACACTGTGGTTTCTCTCTAGTAGACACTGTGGTTGTGAAAAAGCCCAAGTGTAACGCAAATCCCCAGAGACCATAGCTAACTCCTCAGCCACACTTCAGGCACCATACGCTACGCATGTAGTCCACGTTGATATTTAAAGTCCTATTAATTCACAATAATCTGTATGAAGTCAATAAAATCAATTTTAAGAACTTTTAATGCAACAAGCCATTTTAAACCTTGGTAAGTGAAAAACAACACGTCTACCAGCAATAAAATATATATATATATATATATATATATATATATATATATATATATATTATAGAATGTGTCACAAAGACTACCTAGAAAACATACATTGGTATGATGCAGAGGCTCAGAGCTTTTTACAAAACAATGTTTCAAGAAAGAAAGCAATGTTGTGCTTATTTCGTAAGGAAAGGTAAAAAAAAAAATTCAGCTTATGGTCATCAGACTAGGTGAAAAAAGAACACCGATTGGCTGCTATGATTATTGCACTTTGAATATTGCTTTCTACTCCCTATAATACCATCTTCATGATGCATACATACCATTAGATACAACCCCATCTACAGATACATAACATATGGAAACTGATCACCAAAATAACAGAAAATGATTAAATATACACAGCATTAGGAATTACAAGTTGCTACATTTTGTCTTTATTATGAGTGATTACAGGACAATATTAAACATTTCAATTATTAAAACATGTACATCTCCTATTGTAATTAAACCTAATTATGAAGATTGCAAACAACTAGTTATCTTTGAATCATGTTTGAAATGTGCAAAACAGTTCTAAAATAAGTACGATGTACATCCATGCATTACAAAGGAAATGCTTTCAGAAGTTTAGCCAGAACCAAAGAGGATCTTTCAGCATTCTGTATTTACATGCATGGTATGGTGTAAAGATGTAGGAGGTGGGACAATAACAATTAATCACCACACAAAGAGAAGAAGCTCAGTCTAGCTGGAAACAACACATCAAACCTACTTAAACATTTATGCCTCACCATTAGCAAGAGACTAGGGAGCACTGAGAGAGGAGGCTGGAAAGCTAATATTTCTGTCGATAAGAAAACGATAGGACCTTCCATCCCCACCCTGAGCTTCCAGGAACTGCTCCCAACCTACAACTCACTACAAAGCAAACATGACTTGCCACAACACTCATTCTTTTCTTGCATGACAACAGATTTTAAAAAGTTCAAATCACTGTTAGAGAAATAAATCAAATTTGCACAAACTGCCACACCACCAGATAACTGTTTACAATACATGTCTTAAACAGTCCATTCAATTACTTTCTTGAGAAGACACCGGGTTTCTTGGTTAATTGCAAGACCCCAACACTGCTGTGAGTGATTTCATCGCATGTCAAAGATTAGTGTCAATGTCTAGAAGGAGGGTGGAGCCGCATCTGTTAACCTCTTAGCAACATGAATGGCAGTGTTTAGTGCTGGGTTGAGCTGATTGGCTATATTTGACATGTAAATCTGCTTGGTTTTAATGTGTAGTGATAAAGCAGGGGTTACAGTGTGGGGCTGTGTAGTTTCTGCATACCTAATAGCTGTGTATTTCAGTATGGGTCACTACGTGTCTAATCAGTACATCTGATATACTAATTATATAGTACTATACTTGAAAATGTAAATCAGTAAAGAATATAAACGTGTCTCCGTTTATAGACCTATGCAAGGCAATAAATGCCAACATGCATTCAATGCAATGTGTTGTTAGGTACATAGAATCCCAACATATATTCACTGCAATGTGTAAAAAGAATACTACAAATAGTATCATGGCAATCAACAAACATGCAAACAGTTTTCACATACTATATATAAACAGTCTTCAATACTATATATACACTATACAAACATAAGTAATAAAAGAATGCATGTACATAAATAACACTGTGTACTGTTGCATAGTTCAACCAATGTCACAAAAAGATGTTTTTTGGAATAGAAATAAATACTTGAAACCATTCAGTCTAAATAAAACGAGGAGAATGCTAGACTTACAGACAGTCGGCATGCACTAGTTGTCCTCTTGTTCCAAGAGACCCAGAAAAAAGCACAAGACTTGTGCAGAGAAGCAGAGAACCCAAAAGATGTAAAATAATGTGGGTAAAATTAATCCGAGCACAGAGTAGAGCTGCCTCCTGCTGAGCTGTGAATAACTGTGTGTTGCACAACGCAAAGCAGCTTGATTTGCTGTCTGGGTGAGGGGGCTGGACAGATCTGCACACAGGACACTGACGACAAGCAAGCAAGCTTCAACAGCTGGGAGACCAAACAAAGCATACTACCATGCTGGAATATACCCAGATAGCTGCAAGGACTAAAAACTCACCACTACCAGTTCCCTGAAGAAATGGGCTAGAACTGTACCATATCAGGTTTAAAAATACCCAAGTGAACATGATTGACAACAGAGATAACTAAAAATAAGCTGCAGAAAAAGAAAGGTACACTAAAGACGGTGTCTGAACACCAACATACACTGAGCAAACAGAACTGATCGCAGTTCACAAGAGGTTATTAAAGTTCTCCTTTTAGAACGTCCACAACAGCAGTAAATACACCTCTGTAGCTACATTACATAACATGTATTAAACAAAGATGCTAGCTGAGAAAGGGTTAATAATACAGCACAGATCGGATATTGCAATGCAGAATAGGCAGACCCTCTGTAAACAGTCAATACAGAGCAGATGTGAGTGTGTCCAGGAAGCCTTCCTCGTGCAGCCCGCAGTGCTGAAGATTAACAGCTGCTAGCTGCATTTCCCTCCAATTGAACAGCAGCTGCTCTTCTGACAGCCCCATTTTTAGAAATGAGGAGGTGGATGCTGGTAACAACTGCTATCTAATCCCGCTTTGCACAGATCAATTACCTGCAAACAGTGCCTTCATTGTCTACAACACTCGCCCTATAAATATCACAAAAACACAAACAAGCTGAAATGAAAGCCTTCAGGTATTCTATACACCTATTACATCAATGTAGCAAATTCAATGGAGTCTAATCCCTCGAAGGCCTTAATGCAAGGCACGCATTTTAAACTGCATCATATGTAAATAGCACACAAAACGACTTACAGGTAAAAAAAAAACCCACCAGATCTTGTAAATCTTTGTTAGCGTACAGGAGACAGGGCCGATCCTAGGGTCACAGGCGCCTGGGTGCAGAAATATTTCTGGCGCCCCAACATGGGTGTGGTTATCTTACTAACTCCTCCCCTTTACAAATGTTTCTATGGCAATGACTCAAACACAGAGATGCTCCCCTAAGGCGTCTCCATTGCCCTGGGATCCTCCCATGATGTCTTAAAAATAAACAAAATACAGGAAAAGAATACACTAATGAGACCTGGGGGGGGGGGGGGCGGGTGTCTCTGATGGGCACAGTACAAGAGATGGTCAGAGACTGCAGACATGATACAAGAGATCAATGCATTAAATGCAGACGCATTAGTAACCCCCAACACTGGTCTCAGCGGATGCATAATTAAGCCCCAACACTGGTCTCAGCAGAATCATTATTAACCCCCAACACTGGTCTCAGCGGACGCATTATTAAACCCCAACACTGGTCTCAGCGGACGCATTATTAAACCCCAACACTGGTCTCAGCAGACGCATTATTAACCCCCAACACTGGTCTCAGCAGACGCATTATTAACCCCCAACACTGGTCTCAGCAGATGCATTATTAACCCCCAACACTGGTCTCAGCGGATGCATCAACCCCCAATTATTACGCAGGCGACTCTGGTCACAACCCCCAATTATTACTAAGACGACTCTGGTCACAACCCCCAATTAATACGCAGGCGACTCTGGTCACAACCCCCAATGAT
>BLSH010333012.1:495084-511509 GCA_018402905.1 Glandirana rugosa | reverse complement strand
GACACATCCTAGTTACTAAAGTCTTTCGTAAGACTACACGTTCCACCACACTGGACACGGGGTATGTGTAACTAAACACACAAACCTTCACGTAACCAAGAATGTCTTATCTCGTATCTAACGTACTCCCCGGTAGTGAACACAACTTTCGAGTCCTAAAAAGTAAACGACACACCGTAACTAATGCAACTATTCCCGCACCAGGTTACGGGTCAGTTATAATTCATCAAATAGAGGACAGTCCCGGCTAGGACCCGCCCACGGACCCCACGTTACGTGGGTCCGCGGCCGTAATGCTGTCTCTCTGCTCTCCTGTGCTGTGTGGGCTTGGCTGCAGCAGCATGCGGGAGAGAGGACACAGGAGAGGGGGAGAGAAAGATCCCTGCTGCCACATGTGACCCCCCCCCGACCCCCCAGTGGGGGGGGGCGGCACACAAGTGGGGGCATAGAATAAACAGCGGCATTATACACACAAACAGAGGAGGAGGGATGGGAGCTTTCTGGCTCTTCAGCGCCCCCACCTCTGTGGCGCCTGGGTGCATTGCACCCCAGGCACCCGCCCAGGATCGGCCCTGACAGGAGATAAACTACTTAATATTGACTGGGCATTGGACCACGCCCTTATCAACGTAATCAATGCCACACAGCAAATGAAAAATCCTGAGCTTTCAACACAAGTGATGGCCCCTCATGCAATCTATGCTCTATTCTGTAAGAACCAATGCACTTCCAAACACACAAATCAATGTGTATGGGGCACAGGTCACACCACCTTGCACATCAGAATGCTTTCTGAAATCATTGATCCTACACAGCTAATTGCTATGAGTAGTTAACAGAGTGCAGCAAACACTTAAAGCACCATCCAATGACAATCTATCTAAACAAACATGTCACACTAAATACAGAAAGCTATTGGTTTTTTAGCCTTTTCACGCAGCGTGACCATTGATAAATCATGAAGCTCAGCCCAGCATCGACAGTCTAACTTTCACTTAACCACTTCAGGCCCCGGAAGGATTTCCCACATTAGGACCAGAGCACTTTTTGCGAATGGGCACTGCGTCACTTTAACTGACAATTGCGCGGTTGTGCAACATAGTACCCAAACGAAATTGGGGTTCTTATTTTCCCACAAATAGAGCTTTCTTTTGGTGGTATTTGATCACCTCTGCGTCACTTCTGATCACTGATATAAACAAAAAAGAGCGACAATTTTGAAAAAACAAACAATATGTTTTACTTTTTGACATGTCCAAAAAAAATATATAAAAAAAATGTATTCATCGTGTTTGGCTAATTTATATACTTCTACATATTTTTGGTAAAAAAAAAAAAAAAAAAAATCGCAATCTGCTTCTATTGATTGGTTTGCACAAAAGTTGCCATGTTTACAAAACATGAGAATTCATTTATGGTGGTTTCACTATTTTTTTTTTTTTTTTACTAGTAATAGTGGCAATCTGCAATTTTTATCAGGACTGCAATATTGCGGCAGACATGTCAGACATTTTTGACACTTTTTTGGGACCAATGGCATTTATACAGCAATCAGATCTAAAAGGCGTGTTCTAACTGTATGGGGGTTGAGCTGCCAGGGGCATGACAGATATAACTCATCCAGAGTACAGGGATCAGTAGATCTGTCATGTCCCCCCTCACAGACTGGGAAACAGCGGTGTTTACATCGGCGGTTCCCCGTTCTGGCTGCCTGACAGGCTCACCTGACATTGAGTCCGCCCAACCCACGGGCACGGTCATGCAAATTGCGCATGCGCAAGCCACCATTTATAGACGGCGATTTGCGCTACAGAGCCACTCTGCAGCAGTAACAAGTCGTAACGTGGTAGGGAATCGGTTAAAGAGGAAGTAAAGTCTTCCTCTTTAATTGTACCTACAGGTAAGCCTATAGTAAGGCTTACCTGTAGGTACTGTAAACAACTCCTAAACTTGCACAGTTTTGGAAATATTTACTATATACGCTGCCGTTGACCTCATCGGTGTATGCACACTGAAGGAACGGCCTGCTCGTAACATTTCTTCACGGCCCGGGTTGTGACCGGCGGCACCCGCACTCATGCGCGGGAGTGAAGTCATTGTGGCTCTGGCCAATCACAGCACCAGAACCTGCAAACCTGCAAGTAAACTCCGGTGCAAGATGTTGGCCGTGTCAGGGGTGTGCCAACGCCGCTGCAGGGCATAGTTCTAAGGTAAGCATTTCATAATGAGCCTGTATGCGATAATGCCCTTGTCTTGCAGGGTTTTTATGTGGGGGGGGGGGTTGGAGGTTGTAGGTTTTTACTTTAACTACCCTAATACAGCTGTATAGTAAAAAATACAAACAGCAGAATGGTTAATGAAACACCACTTATTAACAATGTTGCACAAACCACACATGGGTGGCCTGTGCACCAGTGAATGGATGTAATGGAGTTGTCACAGCTCAGATCACGGTCACAATGTACAGAGCCAATCAGAGAGGTTCTATACCTTGTGAAAGCTTTGAACAAATCACAGCCATCACAATTGTAAACAGTGCCAGTGTTTACTAACATTCAGCCTATTTACAAAGAAGTAAGGCCCCTTTCACACCGATGGACCGATCAGGTCCACCAGTTTTTTAGGCGGACCTGTTTGGACTATCCATAGCTCTCTATGGAATGGCGGATGTCAGCAGACATGAGTCCGCTGACACCCACCGGCATCCAATCTACTCTGCTAGAAACAGACAGATGGAGGATCGGTTTCTCATCTACCTGGTGGATCGGACGACAGTTGGATGGAAAGGGACAGGCTGTCAGTTTACATCTGACTGTCTCATACAGAAGGGCTGTGGCTGTGTCTACTTCGCTTAGTGGAGCAGAGACAGACCTTTCACCCACCTGCTCAGTGGGGATAAGCAGACAGATCGCTTGCTGAGCAGGCGGATCAGCTTAGCAGAATCTGCCCCATCTGCAAGGGGGGCCTAATGGGAGTTCTGAGTGTTTGCAAACACAGCAGGAATGAGGATTGCAGCAGATCAGAGGTTAAAGTATAACTAAAAGGTAATTTTTTTTCTTTTTTGATAGAGTGGAGAGGGAGTAGAACATCTGTCATTTTGTATTGCTGTCTGTGTCCACGTTAGGGAGAGTCACCCTCTCTATTTGTCCTATTTACCGTTATTGAAAGTGATGGTCAAAGAAAATCTAAAAATTTTGGGCTGTCCCCAGAAAAGTAATTTAGGGGAAATCTTCCAATGGGTACATTAGTTCCGGTGTCCTGTTGGGGGGCCCAAGGAATTCCCATCATTTTCAGGGATTTCTTTTCATTTCCTGTTTGGCTATGGGACAGGAAGTGAAGGGAAATCTTCACAATGTGATTATAACCACATTAACAAAAAAAATTGCATATAGTTCTACTTTGATAAATATTTCCTAAATAATTTTTTTCTATGATTTTATGCAGAAAACTTCCCAATGTGAGCTGCAGTGTCTAGGTGGAGCATGTGAGACACAAACGAAGGAGGATTTGGCTCAGTAAGAGGCGCTTGCACATCAACAACAAAGTAACTAGATATAGGACTTGTTTAGACGGTCTTAGAGGAGCCTTTATTTGTGCTTTAAAAATATAGAAGCACTAATTGAACCTGTAGCCATTTCTGCAACATCCATTCCTCCTTCTTACTGCAGTTGCACTAGTGTTGCCCATCAACAATGCAGAAAAAGTAGTAGTAGTAGCTGCAAAAGCCGAAAAAAAAGTTTGTAAAATTCTGTAATCCCTCTCTGTTCTGTTCTTGTTCCATTTCAATGTCTTTTGCGTGCAGAAACGATTTAATAAGCAAATACACGTGTTGCCCATATATACGGTTTTAGCAGTATAAGTAGGTCTGTGGTATTAAAGACAACTTGACCAATGGAAGCTATAACCCAAAAAAGGCAGACGACATTATAATGATGTAATAAAGATCATAGAGCTAAATTAATGTGTGCCTCTTATATCCCGAAATTCTGACAGGAGACGCGCTGTCTTCTCCTACACAGCAGCTCTGCCTACCACCCCCTCTGCTGCCCATTCACAGAAGGCTTTGCATTTTGTGAATACATTAACATAATATAAAGCGCTGTGTGATTGGGCAGAAGGAGGGTTGGGTGGGCCTGGCAAAGTGCCCCCTATCACGAGAGCATGTGGCCTGGTATGGTTCAGCAAGATGGGCGCTGCTTGCTTGTCCACCCTTCCTTTCCTGGCCTGCATGCTTGGATAAGGGTCTAGTATGGATTTTGGGGGGTACCCTACTCATTTTTTTTTGTGTTTTTCTCTTAGCATAGGGTCGCCCTTAAAATCTAGACCTTAAGGGCCTGGTGTGGATTTCGGGGTCCACGCTGTTTTTTTTTTTTTGTTTACATTCTGCTATTAGTTGGGACTCACTGGCTGACAGCAGGGATAACTCATTGTTGTTAGGACACCAGTGGCTGCTGGCTCCTTAGCAACCGATGACTCACCCCTGCAGGCTGAAAGGAGGGATGAATCGCAGTAGTAAAACAAACATTAAAAACTGCACTGTAACTGCACTACAAAATCACATTTAAAATTGAATCAAAATCACACTTCACTAGTGTGAACCTAACCTAAACGTGAAAGAAGTGGGAGGGATGTGGGCTTCACCTCAATGTTATGAGGTTATCTGATATGCAGAACAATGCTGTTTAGTGCTAGGAGATACCAATACCGATGAGTCCAGTTAAGTAGACTACTGTGGGAGGGATGCCCCCACGTGTGTGTAAGGGTTCTGGTCATTCTGTTATTATATTGCAATGTATCTGAGTATATTCATGTGATGACATGCTCTGTAATGCTGAATTGTCAATAAAGTATCTGTTAAAAAAAAAAAAAAAAAAAAAAAAAAAAAGGTAGTTTTCTATTTAAAGCGGTTGTCTACCCATTTTGTTTACTTTTACCTACAGGTAAGCCTATAAGGTTTACCTGTAGGTAAAATTAATATCTCCTAAACATGTACGGTTTACAAGATATTCCCCCTCTAATCCGCTGCGGCATTACGGTGCATGCGCCATGTATGTCCCGGCAAAGGCCCGGCAATAGTGCCAGACCTTTCCGGAAAGAAGGGGTCCCACGCGCATGCGTGGGAATGACATCTTGCGGCTTTGGCCAGTCACAGCGCTGGAGCTGCGTACCCGGAAGCAAGATCCGAGGGAAGATGTCCACTCCCTCAGAGGGGACCGAGCAGCTCTGTCGGATCTTCATTTCTTCGGAGCATACTAGCTCATTATGCTATTGTCTTGCAGGTTTTTATTTTTAAAAAAAATTTTTTCCGGGTAGACAACCACTTTAACCACTTCAGATCCGCGCTATTGCCGAAGTACGGCTCCAGCGCGGATCTGAAATGCATGGACGTCGTCCACTGTGCACGCTCCTGGCGCGCCCCCTGGAGGCAGCAGCGGCGCGCGCGCGAGCGTGCCCGTGGGTCGGGCGGACTCGATGTCCGCCCGAGACCCGCCGATCTCTTTTAGGAGCCTCAGAACGGGGAACCGCCGTTGTAAACACGGCGGTTCTCCGTTCTGTGACAGGGGACATAGCAGATCTACTGATCCCTGTCACTGGGATCAGTTAGATCTGTTATGTCCCGGCCAGCCCTGCCCCCCCACAGTTAGGACACGCCTAGGGAACATTTGTTAACCCCTTCACTGCCCCCCTGCTGGTTAACCCCTTCACTGCCAATTACATTTACACAGTAATCAGTGGATATTTAAATTTCTGATCGCTGTATAAATGTCATTGGTCCCAAAAATGTGTAAAAAATGTCCGACATTTCTGCAGCAGTATCGCAGTCCCGCTAAAAATCGCAGATCGCCATCATTACTAGTAAAAAAAAAAATAATAATAAAAACGCCATAAATCAATTCCCAGTTTGTAGACGCGATAACTTTTGCGCAAACCAATCAATATATGCCGATTGCGATTTTTTTTTTTACCAAAAATATGTAGAAGAATATATATCGGCCAAAACTGATGAATAATTTTTTTTAATGGATTTGTACTTTAGCAAAAAGTAAAAAATATTGTTCTTTTTTGCAAAATTGTCGCTCATTTTTGTTTATAGCGGCGATCAGAAATGACGCAGAGGTGATCAAATACCACCAAAAGAAAGCTCTATTTGTGGGAAAAAAAGGACGCAAATTTTATTTGGGTACAACGTCGCACGACCGAGCAATTGTCATTCAAAATGCGACATCGCTGAAAGCCAAAAATTGGTCTGGGCAGGAGGGGGGTTTAAGTGCCCAGTAAGGAAGGGGTTAAAGCGGTTGTATACCCATTCTATTAAATTTCTAGTATAGTAAAAAAAAACGTGAAAGAAACGTATTAAAAAAGTAAACCGCATCAAAATAAAATGTAGATAATTAAATTCCAAAGGTCATATTGAAAATGTTTTTATGTGCACTTTACCACACAAATTATGTGCTCAGTTTGAATTTAACCCTATAACTGCATGTGCAGTTTTCATGATCCTGGATTTTCTACTCTACTTTTTGTATATTAATATATGTAGAGAATAAAACGTGAATGTCTGCTAAACTTAAAGGAGTTGTAAAGGAAGAAGGTTTTTTTTTTTTTATCTTAATGCATTTTATGCATTAAGATAAAAAACCTTCTGTGTGTAGCAGCCTCCCCAGCACCCCCTAATTACTAACCTGAGCCCTATCTCTCTCCAGCTATGTCCACGAGTGTCTTAGCTGTCCAGGACACTCCTCCTGATTGTCTGTCAAAGTCATTCAGCCAATCAGGAGAGCGAGGGGGCGGGGCCAGGTCGGAGCTCCGTGTCTGAATGGATACAAGGAGCTCTGACTTGGCTCGGGTGCCCCCATAGGAAGCTGCTGGCTGTGGGGGCACTCAATAGGAGGGAGGGGACAGGAGCAGCTTACAATCAAAATACTTTTTTTAAATATCAGTTTTTCATTTCCTTACATATTTCACCTATGAATGATTTTTTGGCGGTGTACAACACTGCACATTGATAGTCAATAAACTATTAATGCCATTATTAACATCTGTAGGCATATGGAAGCAGGAGTTTATAGCAGTGGTCTATGAAGAATCTCGGATCGTCACTTGGTTGATGTCTGCTGCAGCTGTTTGCCAGCTGTTAACCAGCAAAGAAAAATTCAGCAGCAGGAGGTCTATTTATTTCTCTCTAGAAGAACCATGAATTATTCTACTCATAGAAACCCATTGATTAACTATTTGTGTATTGGTCTGGAGCTAGGAGTACTTTGCAACATGAGATCAGACTTGCAGTCTCTGCGAACCCTGCTATTTATAAGAAAATTTCTTTGTCAAATCAAACAACCAAAAAGCCATCTTTTGTAATACACTTGGTACTGTTATGTTGAAGTATACTAAACTAGAATACATATTTATTAAAATAGTCTTTATGGATGTACTATTCCTCCCCCACAGGAATCAACTTCTCCCAAGAGTCAAAGATTGCACAGCACAACTCAAATAAGTGCCTTATAATAAATGCCACCCACTCTCTTTGTTTTAATTTAACATGGATCTAAATTAAAGTGATACTCTGATACTCAAGGCTTGAATGTTTTTTTTCCCAAAATAAAAAAAAGGAGACTTTGCAATTTCATTGCACAGTGCTTGTAAAATGTAGAGTGGCCCCTTATCTCTTCTTCTGGGGTCCTTTGCGGGTGTGCTCTGGAGCCGAGCTGTGTGCACCCATAGACGAACACACACAGCGCGACTCAACCTTGTCCCCAGCTCTCCCTTCACAGGATTTAAATGGACAGAAGCAGGAGCCAATGCTGCTATCTCTGTGCCTGTGAGAGCAGAAAAAGAGACCAATGCTGCTGCAGACGGGCACATCGCTGGATTGATACAGGACTCCGGTAAGTATTTAGGGAGGCGGGGCACAGCTGGAGGAAAGTTTTCAACCTTATTCCTCTTTCACACTGCTGCGACTTGAAAGCCATGCGATTCTAACACGATTTCAGGGAAAGCCTGTGTAAACTTGAGGTTTAAGGACCTCAACTTGCATCAACGTCAGACCAAAGTAGTACAGGGACTACTTTGAAGTCGGCTCGACTTGAAGTCGCACAGATACAATTGTGCTTATAAGTTTACATACCCTGGCAGAATTTGATTTCTTGGCCATTTTTCAGAGAATATGAATGACAACACAAAAAATTCTTTCACTCATGGTTAATTTGGCTGAAGCCATTTATTATCAACTGTGTTTACCATTTTTAAATCATAATGACAACAGAAACTACCCAAATGACCCTGATCAAAAGTTTACATACCCTGGTGATTTTGGCCTGATGATATGCACAAAAGTTGACACAAAGGGTTTTGAATGACTCTTAGATTGTAAACTTAGAGTGTAACAAGCAGGGCCCTCTGATTCCTCTTGTACCAAATTGTGATGTAACTGTACTGTCTGCATTAATTTTGTAAAGCGCTGCACAAATTGTTGGTGCTATATAAATCCTGTATAATAATATAATAATAATATTAAAGGTAACCATCCTCATCTGTGATTGGTTTGCTCATAATTAGTGTGTGCGTATAAAAGGTCAATGAGTTTCTGGACTCATGACAGACCCTTGCATCTCTCATCCAGTACTGCACTGACGTTTCTGGATTCTGAGTCACGGGGAAAGCAAAAGAATTGTCAAAGGATCTGCGGGAAAAGGTAGTTGAACTGTATAAAACAGGAAAGGGATATAAAAAGATATCCAAGGAATTGAGAATGCTAATCAGCAGTGTTCAAACTCTAATCAAGAAGTGGAAAATGAGGGGTTCTGTTGAAACCAAACTACGGTCCGGTAAACCAACTAAAATTTCAGCCACAACTGCCAGGGAAATTGTTTGGAATGCAAAGAAGAACCCACAAATAACTTCAGGTGAAATACAGGACTCTCTGAAAACATGTGGTGTGGCTGTTTCAAGATGCACAATAAGGAAGCACATGAAGAAAGATGGGTTGCATGGTTGAGTTGCCATAAGAAAGCCATTAATAGGCAAATGCCACAAAGTATCCCACTTACAATACGCAGCACAGAGACAAGCCTCAAACCTTCTGGCACAAAGTCATTTGGAGCGAGGAGACCAAAACTGAGCTTTTTGTTCACAACCATAAACGCTACATTTGGAGAGGAGTTAAGAAGGCCTACTGTGAAACACAGAGGTGGATCGCTGATGTTTTTGGGATGTGTGAGCTATAAAGGAACAGGAAATTTGGTCAAAATTGATGGCAAGATGAATGCAGTATGTTATCAAAAAATACCGGAGGAACATTTGCATTCATCAGCCAGGAAGCTGCGCATGGGACGTACTTGGACATTCCAACATGACAATGATCCAAAACACAAAGCCAAGTCGACCTGTCATTGGCTACAGCAGAATAAAGTGAAGGTTCTGGAGTGGCCATCTCAGTCTCCTGACCTCAATATCATTGAGCCACTCTGGGGAGATCTCAAACATGCAGTTCATGCAAGACAGTCCAAGAATTTACAGGAACTCGAGGCTTCTTGCCAAGAGGAATGGGCAGCTTTACCATCTAAGATAAAGAGCCTCATCCACAAATAGAACAAAAGCCTTAAAGCTGTCATTGATGTTAAAGGGGGGCAATAAACAGTATTAAGAACTGGGGTATGTAAACTTTTGATCAGGGTAATTTGGGTAGTTTGTTGTCATTATGATTTAAAAAGAGTAAACACAGTTGACTAATAAATGGCTTCAACCAAATTAACCATGAGTGAAAGAATTGTTTTTGTGTTATCATTCATATTCTCTGAAAAATAGCCAAGAAATGAAATTCTGCCAGGGTATGTAAACTTATGAGCACAACTGTATGAATGGTTATTATTGGGAATCATGGGGTACGACTTGTCATGTGACGCTGATGTTCAAAGTAGCAGAAAAAGTCGCAAAAGTGTGAAAGGGGCTTTAATGCAGGTAATGCATTAAAGCAGAACTCTGGGATTTTCAAAAAATTCCCCATTAGTTCACCCCACTACACAAAACGCTAAGCAGTTATTGCATTTGTGAAATTCGTTATTATTGAAAAGAAAAGTCTGATTGAATTTTTAGGAAGTCAGCTCTGTAATTCAAAAAATGCATCATGTATTCTGCTAAGGACGATCTGTTGACGAACAGTGATTGCATCATATCCTCTTCTCTCTCTTTACAAAATCATTAAACTACATTTCCCTTCATGCATTGCACATTTCAACAAATGTTTGAGGGTACACTAGGCCTGTACATGCTTATGTGAACAAGCCCACTTCAACATAAATCATACCCCTCATTCTGCAGGCAGCAAGCCGTACATGTCTGTGCTCTCCCCTCCAGCCACAACATGAGATAAACATGTTGTCTTTCTTGCTTTATTAAGTAATCATTACTGAACTGTAGACACATCCCATAATGATATATTATACACACTGTGCTCTGCTGTAATTCAGTATTAGAAATATTCCTCCTCCTGCTGTAGCTTTATGAGATCTTTCTAAGAGCAATCAGTACTGGTATGGTGTATATGAGAACATCCCTATTCACACCACAGAAAGAGCCGTGACACGCTGCTTTTACATCAGCATGTGGCACAAGTAAATGTCGACATGAGAAAAAAAAAAATCTGTGTCCATAAGTGTGGTCTCATCTATGCTCATTAGTGTGGTCTCATCTATGCCCAACAGTGTGGTTTCATCTGTGCCCACCAGTGCGGTCTCACCGGTGCCCATCAGTGCAGCTTATCAGTTCGGTCTCACCAATGCAGTTTATCAGCGCGGTCACACCAGTGCCCACCAGTGCAGCTTATCAGCACGGTGACACCAGTGCAGCTTATCAGTGCCCATCACTGTGGTGAAACCAGTGCAGCTCATCAGTGCCCATCAATGCGGTGACCAGTGCAGCTTATCAGTGCCCATCAGTGTGGTGACACCAGTGCAGCTTATCAGTGCCCATCAGTGCGGTGACACCAGTGAAGCTTATCAGTGCCCATCAGTGCGGTGATACCAGTGCGGTTTATCTGTGTCTATCAGTGCCCATCAGTGCAAAGCAGTTAGCTGAGATCACCGCCATGACAGAACGGAGATCTCAAGCTGACAGGTGTTGTATGTGAAAACACCACTCGTCGTAACTTGCTGCCTCCCATACCGGCATTATAAGACAGTGCAGAGAGCACTGTACCAATGCCAGTATGAGAGGCAGGAAGGTATGGCGAGCGGTGTGTTCACATACAACACCTGTCAGCTCGAGATCTCTGCTCTGTCATGCAGGTGATCTCTGGTAACTCTCCACGTTTTGCACGGAGAGATGGCGGCGGTGCTGGCAGGGAGAAGGAGGGAGCAGAGGAGAAGGAGGGAGGCGAACACCACCTTTATGGGCGGCCCAGACCAGGGGCTGTGAGACCCCTTTGCCCACTACAGTGAGCAGGGCAGAAATGGAAATCCCCTGCTCACTTTAGTGAACTACAGGTGGAAGTGCCAAGACCGCTGGCTGGAAGTACAGGAGGCATAGCAGCCAGCGGTCTTGCAAACAGGAAATCACTGGGCAATAACAGTTTTTAAGCAAGTTCAACAGGCTGCTTCTGAGGAACTACAGAGCTCAGAAGAAGATAGATGGCATAGTTGGTGAAGGTAGGAGATCAGCGACAAGGACATGGAAGAAAGATTTTTTCCGGAGTTCTGCTTTAAAGTTGACCTCCAACTTTAGTTTAAAGCTTCACAGCTGGCTCCCTACTGCGCATACGCGAAGTGCCCAGTGCTTTCTGAATGGCCCGGCAGCTGGGGAAGGAGGAGGGGGGCCAAATACAGATAGCGTTTAATGGGGATGATAAATATTATAAGCCACTTATTTCGGTACAATCATTGACTTTTAGGCCCCTTTCACACTTGTGCAACGCGATTTTACCGCAATTTTTTGCCGCGATTTTGGATCAGAACAACTTTGGTCCGACTTTGTTGCAGCACTGGTACAATGAAAACATATTACAAAGTCGTACAGAAATCGCATCTATATTATTCAGGTGCGATTTGCATGCGGCTTTGAGGGTTTAACATTGGAGTCTATGGACCTCAAGTTGAATCAAAGTTGGG
This sequence comes from Glandirana rugosa, assembly GCA_018402905.1. NCBI lineage: Eukaryota > Metazoa > Chordata > Amphibia > Anura > Ranidae > Glandirana > Glandirana rugosa. Next base: position 499,405 of record BLSH010333012.1, on the reverse strand, counting down.
CAAAGTAATGCAGGGACTACTTTGAAGTCGGCAGAACTTGAAAGTCATACAGATACGAATGGTACTTGTCATACGACTTTGCAGTCCCAAGACGTTTAAGTGTGAAAGGGGCCTAAGGGAGGAAGTTGATTTTTGTGGAGTGGAATAAAAGATTTCAAATTTTCTACAGAGTATTGTAATGCAATAATGTTTTTTAATATATACATTCCAGTTTTCTACACCACACAACTAAATGTATCACAAAGGAGCTTCTGGTTGTTTGAGTTAACAAATAGATAACAGTCTTCGTAGAAACATTGATTCTAATTTTGGTTTTCTTCTGTGATTTGAGTACAGGCAGACTCCAAACCTTAAACCTGAGACCAAAAATAAGCATTCTTGTTCTCTTTTTGGTTTACAATATTTGTTTGAAATAGAAATTTCTATTTTAAAACTTTAAAACGTGGTCATCCTAGATCAGGAAGGGTTAGGACTATATAAAAAAAACTGCATCTCTATAAAAAAATGGGAGGTTTTCTGTACTATCCAGGTGAATGCACAGGGCTGATATAACACTGTAGAGCACACAAGAATTTGCAAGGTCCCAAGACTGCTGGCAGGATCAACAGGTATTTTTTGTACTTTGTACTTCTCGTACAGATAACACAACTGGTATTATTTAACCGGATAAAAGGGAGCTAATATGAGAAGTTCATTGTTCGTGTTTACATATACTTTTATCCTCCAAAATGTATATGTATAAAAGGACACAGGACCACTGGCAGGGGACCCAAAAAGAGGAGGATCAGGGCTATTCTGTGCAATATCATTCCACAGAGAAGGCAAGTATGACATGTTTGTAGCTTTAATTAAAAAAATAATAATAATTTAAAAAAAATAAGGCTTTGCAATCACTTTAAGCTTAAACCACATAGGACTTTTTGAAAATTGGGATACATGTGAGGTTATGCTTGCAAAGGGCAGGACGCCACGTAAAAACACAGCAAACATGCAGTGCCCCTAGCCAGCCTGTTTTGTAACAAGCTGACATATTCATAATCCTGCCACCCTACACGGAGTATAAAATTATTAATGGAAATGTACCAGATAAAGGTATAAAAGTCCAAAATCTTAATATTAGTGTTTGCTCAGACCTTAACATGACCAAAGCGTTTTGGGGCTCAAAAACTTCCCTTTCATCAAGGATGCAAAACAAAGAGTGAAAATATCATTCCTATAATCAGTCAAATCATGTTACAATGCATCAATATATGAACGATATACAAGCTGAATAATAACAACAAACAAAGAAATATATGTCAAATTTAACTAAAATGTGGGCTGTAAATAACAGCCAAACCAAACTAATATAAAGTATCTCACAAAAGTGAGTGCACCCCTGACATTTTTGTAAATATTTTATTATATCTTTTCATGTGACAACACTGAAGAAATGACACTACAATGTAAAGTAGTGAGCGTACAGCTTGTATAACAGTGTACATTTGCTGCCCCCTCAAATTAACTCAACACTCAGCCATTAATGTCTAAAACGCTGGCAAGAAAAGTGAGTACACCCCTAAGTGAAAATGTTAAAATTGAGCCCAAAGTGTCAATATTTTGTTTGGCCACCATTATTTTCCAGCACTGCCTTAACCCTCTTGGGCATGGAGTTCACCAGAGCTTCACAGGTTGCCACTGGAGTCCTCTTCCACTCCTCCATGAAGACATCACGGAGCTGGTGGATGTTAGAGACCTTGCGCTCCTCCAACTTTCGTTTGAGGATGCCCCACAGATGCTCAATAGTGTTTAGGTCTGGAGACATGCTTGCCCAGTCCATCACCCTCAGCTTCTTTATTTTAGCAAGGCAGTGGTGGTCTTGGAGGTGTGTTTGGGGTCGTTATGTTGGAACACTGCCCTGCGGCCCAGTCTCCGAAGGGAGGGGATCATGCTCTGCTTCAGTATGTCACAGTACATGTTGGTATTCATGTTTGCGTCAATGAGCTGTAGCTCCCCAGTGCCGGCAGCACTCCTGCAGCCCCAGACCATGACACTCTCACCACCATGCTTGCCTGTAGGCAAGAAACACTTGTATTTATATTCCTCACCTGGTTGCCGCCACACACGCTTGACACCATCTGAACTAAATACATTAATCTTGGTCTCATCAGACCACAGGACACGGTTCCAGTAATCCATGTCCTTAGTCTGCTTGTCTTTAGCAAACTGTTTGCGGGTTTTCTTGTGCATCATCTTTAGAAGAGGCTTCCTTCTGGGACGACAGCCATGTAGACCAATTTGATGCAGGGTGCAGCGTATGGTCTGAGCACTGACAGGCTGACCCCCCCACCCCTTCAACCTCTGCAGCAATGCTGCATATGTCTATTTCCCAAAGACAACCTCTAGATATGATGCTGAGCACGTGCACTCAACTTCTTTGGTCGACCATGGCGAGGCCTATTCTGAGTGTTGTCTGTCCTGTTAAATGGTCTTGGCCACCATGCTGCAGCCCAGTTTCAGGGTCTTGACAATCTTCTTATAGCCTAGGCCAACTTTACGCAAAGCAACAGTTCTTTTTTTCAGATCCACAGAGAGTTCTTTGCCATGAGGTACCATGTTGAACTTCCAGTGACCAGCATGAGAGAGTGAGAGCGATAACACCAAATTTAACACACCTGCTTCTCATTCACACCTGAGACCTTGTAACACTAACGAGTCACATAACACAGAGGAGGGAAAATGGCTAATTGGGCCCAATTTGGACATTTTCACTTAGGGGTGTACTCACTTTTGGTGCCAGCGGTTTAGACATTAATGGCTGTGTTTTGAGTTATTTTGAGGGGACAGCAAATTTACACTGTTATACAAGCTGTACACTCACTACTTTACATTGTAGCAAAAAAGTGTAATTTCTTCAGTTTTGTCACATGAAAAGATATCAAAATATTTACAAAAATGTGAGGGGTGTACTCACTTTTGTGAGATACTGTATGTCAAACTCATCTAGAAATGTGGGCTGAACGAAAATGACAGAAATGGCTGTGAGCATAGGAGAAAGTACAATAAAGCTCAGTATACATGGATAATAAACTGGTGCAGATAAAAAGCAATCAAAAAATTACATTTTCATGGAAATTATGTGACCTAATAATAATTAATTTTATTAATAATTCATTTTTATTAAAAATAGTTGGCATTTTTATTTTAATATTAACTATTTTATGGTGTTTTACAGCTGTTTATCCTGCCCATTTTAATGAATGCTGTGGCAGAGCGGTGCCCTGCCTGGGTTTAGAGAAGGAATGTGGCCCAGGATTCTCAACCTGGCAGGTTGAGGGGCTCCAGATGAGTTGCATGTTTAAGAGGAAACTGGCTTTTCAGATCCCTCAGTGTTTAAAGTCCGTTTCGGGATCTGGAGTTATTATCGCTTGTAGCCAGGAGGGCTACTGAACCATATAGATAGGAGAGCTATTATCGCTTGTAGTTCGCTGATGAGCCAGGAGGCTGAATATTTAACCACTTCCGGACCGCCGTACGTCGTTTGACGGCGGTACTTTGAAGTGGAATACCGTGGTTATGGTAGCAGATAGCTACCATAACCCCGGTATCATTTTTTTCAGGAGGCGATTCTGCGTAAGATAAAAGTGATCTCCGCGGCGGATTCGCCGCGAGATCACTTTTATCAGCGGCGGGAGAGGTGCCCCCCCCTCCCGCCGCTTTCCGGTCATCTCCGCCGCTTACCGGACCCGCCGGCAGCGGCGGAGATGATCGCGTCCTTTCCCTCTGGTGTCCGTGTGCCGAGTGAGTGGCTGAAGCCGCTCACCCGGCTCCATAACAATGCTGGGCGGAAGCGACGTCACAAGTCGCTTCCGCCCAATGCTCTTAAAGGGGACATTTTTTTTTTTCCCCTGCCACTTTTTTTTATTTTTTTTTATTGCATTTTAGTCTAAAAATGAGATCTGAGGTCTTTTTGACCCCAGATCTCATATTTTGGAGGTCCTGGCATGCTTTTTTCTATTACAAGGAATGTTTACATTTCTTGTAATAGGAAAAAAAGTGGTCAAAAAATTTTTTTTTTTTAAAAAGTTGTAAAAATAAAAATTAAAAAGTAAAATATCTCCTCCAGATCCCGATCTTAATAACGAGAGCGAGATTGCTAGCGCCGCTATGGAGTGTACACACCAAACGTGTGGCAAAAGTATACACCCGCCCTGAATGCATACGCAAGCGAAGACGCGCGCTCGAGCGTTTCTGCCACGTGAAATTTAAAAAAAAAAAAAAATTAATACATAAAATGAAAAATTAAAAATAAAAATGTTGAAAAATTTTTTTTTTTTAAAAA
>BLSH010333012.1:478137-494430 GCA_018402905.1 Glandirana rugosa | reverse complement strand
GAATACATGTACCCTAAAAAAAAAAAATCAAAAAAATAAACATTATTTAATCGTTTCTAAAGTTTGATTGCAGAAAGTGCAAACAGTAATACCACATAACAAACATCTTTAAACTCCTTTTATTACTTAAATTAGGTAAAACATTATTCCGACATTGTATTGTTATACGACTTTTTCACTTCGCTACACTTTTGAAAGGCCTACGTGACATTATCGAACATATAATGACTTTACTTGTGAGTATCAATGGATGGTGACAACCCCCTGCGAGGGAAAACCCAGTTTGATCTTTGTTTGAACTTTTATTTCTTTTAATAAACATGGGCTACCATGCCCTCAAACAGAGATCCTAGCTGTCAGAAACTCATTGAACACGCACCTACCACAAGAGCTAAAGACCCCCTTGTCACAATGGCAATTCCTTATCGATTCCATCAAACAAACTATGAGTGTTCATTTCAGTAATATACAAGCTATTACAGTGCATCCGGAAAGTTTTCACATCGCTTCACTTTTTCAGCATATTGTTATGTTACAGCCTTATTACAAAATGGATTAAATTCATTATTTTCCTCAAATTTCTACAAACAATACACCATAATGACAAACGTGAAAGACGTTAGTTTGAAATCTTTGCTAATTTATTACAAATAAAAAAACTAAAAAAAAAAAATCCCATGTACATAAGTATTCACAGCATTTGCTCAATAATTAATTGAAGCACCTTTGGCACCAATTACAGCCTCAAGTCTTTTTTTGATCATGATGCTACAAGCTTGGCACGTATATTTTTGGGCAGTTTCTCCCATTCTTCTTTGCTGGACCTCTCAAGCGCCATCAAGTTGGATGGGAGTGTTGGTGCACAGCCATTTTCAGATCTCTCCAGAGATGATCAATCGGGTTCAAGTCTGGACTCTGGCTGGGATACTCAAGGACATTCACAGAGTTGTCCCGTAGCCACTCATTTGTTATCTTGGCTGTGTGCTTAGGTTCGTTGTCCTGTTGAAAGTTGAACCTTCACCTCAGTCTGACATCCTGCGCACTCTGAAGCTGGTTTTCATCAAGGATGCCTCTGTACATTGCTACATTCATCTTTCCCTCGATCCTGACTAGTCTCCCAGTTCCTGCAGGGAAAAACATCCCTACAGCATGATGCTGACACCACCATGCTTCACTGTAAGGATGGTATTGGCCAGGTCATAAGTGGTGCCTGGCTTCCTCCAGACATGACGCTTGCCATTCAGGCTAAAGGGTTCAATCCTTGTTTTATCAGACCAGAGAATTTTGTTGCTCATGGTCTGAGAGTCCTTCAGGTGCCTTTTGGCAAATTCCAGATGGGCTGCCATGTGCCTTTTACTGAGGAGTGGCTTCCTCCTGGCCACTCTAACACATAGACCTGATTGGTGAAGTGCTACAGAAATGGTTGTTTTTCTGGAAGGTTCTCCTCTCTCCACAGAGAAACGCTGGAGCTCTGTCAGAGTGACCATCGGATTCTTGGTCACCACCCTGACTAAGGCCCTTCTCCCTCGATCGCTCAGTTCGGCCGGGCGGCACATTCTAGGAAGAGTCCTGGTGGTTCCAAACTGTTTCCATTTACGATATTGAGAAAGAATATAGAAATTGGGAATTTTATGGCGCAAACAAGAATTTATCAAACCAAAAAATTAATTAAAGTCTTCAAAGGTTTATTACAAAATCGTTAAAAAACATTTAATCATCATTTGTAAAAGTAAACATGAACCATAACAAATGCAGTAGACTCCGTTATCTCTACAGGTTTCGATATACTATGGCTTCATCGGGAGACTTTAATGATCGAAACTCCATATAGGTGTCACTATGATTAAAAAAAAAATTTAGGATATGAACAAAACATACATAATTTTTTCACATTTTATTGTACATATCATATACAGATTGCCATGTCTCCCATATGTAGCAGGTCCATGCTTAATTCCGATCAATAAATAATTACCTTAAAGTGTATAACAGTGTACCAATACTGCAAAAATTGGGCTCCAGTATCAGAGGGGTTTAATGGAGAACAACAATGGTGAAACCATAGAAGGGAAGATATCACCGTCTCTACAACGGCCTGTTCAGGAGAGAAGCCAAGGCTTAGATATTTCAAAGTTTAAGCATGGACCTGCTACATATGGGAGACGTGACAAGATGTATATGACATGTACAATAAAATGTGAAAAAGTTATGTATATATATGTTTTGTTCATATCCTAAAATTGTTATTTTTTTTGATCATAGTGACACCTGTATGCAGTTTCGAACATTAGTCTCCCGATGAAGCCATAGTCTGGCAAACATGTAGAGATAATGAAGACTACTGCATTTGTTACGGTTCATGTTTACATCTAAAAATGATGATTAAATGTTTAACAATTTTGTAATAAACCTTTGAAGATTTTGAATTTTCTGGTTTGATAAATTCTTATGTTTGCAGCATAAAAATTCCAATTTCTATATCCTTTCTCAATATTGTATAACTAATGGTTGAAGTACTAATGACTCTCAGACACCCAGCAACTGTTTAAATATGTTTCCATTTACAGATGATCAGAGTGGATAAAAATAAATTTTTTTTTTTAAAAATAAATAAATACGATTTTTTTTATTTACATCTGATTTTTTTTTTTATTTAAAACATTTTGTTTTTATTTTTATCAAATTTATTTTAATAAAATGCTTTTGGAGTAAAAATCTATCTACAGATAGTTTTCGATTTAGGATGCATTAATAATTTATTTTATTCCGCATGAAATGGAGCTTAGTTATGTAGCACGAGGTTGTATATTCTACGATATTTACATTTTTGGTAAACTCATGCAATGAATCCAAGCTTTGCAAGCTGAGATAACATGCACTGATGGAGTCACACAATTTCACAGTAACCATAAGATAAAACAAAGTTCAGGAATATTCCTTTATCCTATTATTTTGCAAATCTATGTACACTACAAACTGTATAATTGAATCGGTTCTGATATCACCGTTTTACTGACCTGACAGCTTATTATTCTAAATAGTAAACCAGCAAGAATAAGTCCTTACACATTTTAAGAGCACCTGTCATTTTAGAACCATCATGGCAGCACCTGTTAGTGGGCATCCACTCACCTGCTGCCGCCATATCCCTCACCTTGTTGTGTCACTGCCGCATTACCAGCCGTCCCATTAAAGTGAATGGGACTGTCGGTGAGTCAACAGCGGGGCAGAGGAGCCGCTGCGGGGCAGAGATGACAGCTGCTCTTTACAAATTATGATTTACATCGAGTTGATTTAAAGTGGATGTAAACCCACCACCCACCCAGTATAAACTAGTGGCACAGTATTAATATATACAGTGCCTTGCGAAAGTATTCGGCCCCCTTTGAACTTTGCGACCTTTTGCCACATTTCAGGCTTCAAACATAAAGATATAACACTAATTTTTTGTGAAGAATCAACAACAAGTGGGACACAATCATGAAGTGGAACGAAATTTATTGGATATTTCAAACTTTTTTAACAAATAAAAAACTGAAAAATTGGGCGTGCAAAATTATTCAGCCCCTTTACTTTCAGTGCAGCAAACTCTCTCCAGAAGTTCAGTGAGGATCTCTGAATGATCCAATGTTGACCTCAATGACTAATGATGATAAATAGAATCCACCTGTGTGTAATCAAGTCTCCGTATAAATGCACCTGCACTGTGATAGTCTCAGAGGTCAGTTTAAAGCGCAGAGAGCATCATGAACAACAAGGAACACACCAGGCAGGTCCGAGATACTGTTGTGGAGAAGTTTAAAGCCGGATTTGGATACAAAAAGATTTCCCAAGCTTTAAACATCCCAAGGAGCACTGTGCAAGCGATATTATTGAAATGGAAGGAGTATCAGACCACTGCAAATCTACCAAGACCTGGCCATCCCTCTAAACTTTCAGCTCATACAAGGAGAAGACTGATCAGAGATGGAGCCAAGAGGCCCATGATCACTCTGGATGAACTGCAGAGATCTACAGCTGAGGTGGGAGACTCTGTCCATAGGACAACAATCAGTCGTATACGGCACAAATCTGCCCTTTATGGAAGAGTGGCAAGAAGAAAGCAATTTCTTAAAGATATCCATAAAAAGTGTTGTTTAAAGTTTGCCACAAGCCACCTGGGAGGCACCAAACATGTGGAAGAAGGTGCTCTGGTCAGATGAAACCAAAATCAAACTTTTTGGCAACAATGCAAAACGTTATGTTTGGCGTAAAAGCAACTCAGCTCATCACCCTGAACACACCATCCCCACTGTGAAACATGGTGGTGGCAGCATCATGGTTTGGGCCTGCTTTTCTTCAGCAGGGACAGGGAAGATGGTTAAAATTGATAGGAAGATGGATGGAGCCAAATACAGGACCATTCTGGAAGGAAACCTGATGGAGTCTGCAAAAGACCTGAGACTGGGACGGAGATTTGTCTTCCAACAAGACAATGATCCAAAACATAAAGCAAAATCTACAATGGAATGGTTCCCAAATAAACATATCCAGGTGTTAGAATGGCCAAGTCAAAATCCAGACCTGAATCCAATCGAGAATCTGTGGAAAGAACTGAAAACTGCTGCTCACAAACGCTCTCCATCCAACCTCACTGAGCTCGAGCTGTTTTGCAAGGAGGAATGGGCAAAAATTTCAGTCTCTCGATGTGCAAAACTGATAGAGACTTCCCCAAGCGACTTACAGCTGTAATCGCAGAAAAAGGTGGCGCTACAAAGTATTAACTTAAGGGGGCTGAATAAGTTTGCAAGCCCAATTTTTCAGTTTTTTATTTGTTAAAAAAGTTTGAAATATCCAATAAATTTCGTTCCACTTCATGATTGTGTCCCACTTGTTGTTGATTCTTCACAAAAAATTACAGTTTTATATCTTTATGTTTGAAGCCTGAAATGTGGCAAAAGGTTGCAAAGTTCAAAGGGGGCCGAATACTTTCGCAAGGCACTGTATATTTATACACATGCAAGCCTCCTGCATTTATCCCTACCTTTCAAATGTCCTTCCTGTAAGCACCAGCAGCTCTTTAAAACTCTGAAATCAGAGGGTGTCTGTTTGCTGGAGTTTAGTGGGTGGAGTTGTGATGTCGCAAGCCTCCCCACCCACCTCTATACTAAGACATTGAGGAGGGAGAGAGAGGGGAGTGTAAAACTTTCTCTGCTGTGTGAAGGAGATGAGCAAATTGCTTGTCACTCACAGAGCAAGGGGCGGATCAACTGTGTATTTCCCTGTTAGTCGGACTTTCTCTTCCTGAAAAAAAGATAAGCTCATTACTCACAGTTGGATTAATTCTTTGTGGCAAGACTGGGCCAGATGATATGACATGCTATACTCTACCAGGCAGATTTTTTTTTTTTTTTCGGGTTTACATCCACTTTAAATCACTAGCAAAAACGCTTGATTTAAATCAAATCCACCCTGCAGATGATGGAGGCCACTGTGCTCATTAGGGCATTCAATGCTGCAGAAATTTTTCTGTACCCTTCCCCAGATCTGTGCCTCTATACAATCCTGTCTTGGAGGTCTACAGACAATTGCTTGGACTTCATGGCTTGGTTTAACTCTGACATGCACTGTTAACTGTGGGGCCTTATACAGACAGGCATGTGTCTTTCTAAATCATGTCCAATCAACTGAATTTACCACAGGTGGACTCCAATCAAGTTGTAGAAACATCTCAAGAATGATCAGTGGAAACAGGATGCACCTGAGCTAAATTTTGAGTGTCATGGCAAAGGCTGTGAATACTTATGTACATGTGATTTTTTTTTTTTTAAAAAAATTTGCAAATATTTCTAACAAACTTCTTTCACGTTGTCATTACGGGGTATTGTTTGTAGAATTTCGAGGAAAATAATGAATTTAATCCATTTTGGAATAAGGCTGTAACATAACAAAACGTGGAAAAAATGAAGCGCTGTAACTACCTTCTGGACACACTGTATACTATGACCAACTGTAAGATTTTCTTACATTTTATTATACACTAACTGCCATAGGAATTTTTTGTTTATGTATCCGTTTTGCAACCGTGATGAAGGAAAAAATTTTAAACCCCAAAACGCTTTAGAGCATTTTGTGATATGAACAAACTCTAATATTGAAAGATTTTAGACTTGTATCTTTGGCCTGGTGCTTTTATCAGACTTTTTATATGTGGATCTTAAAAACTTTGGGTTCCATAGTTAAGCAGTCCTGTTTTTGTGGTGTGGCCTCTCTCAAGTCACTTGCACTACATATGATTTTGATGGAATTTTTCCAACCATGAAATGATAAGATGAATCCAATACCCTCGATATACATGTTCCCTACAGTTACTAAGGCAGGCCATAGATGGTGCGAATTTCTTCCCTGCAACCATGGTTTGCAGGAAACAAATTTTCACAATTCCACTATCAGAGACAGTGCCGACAGGAGAATCCCTCCTGCCGAGCTATTGTCTGCCCTGGCAGGGGGAGAGGGCAAGCAAATCAGGCAGGCTTGTTGTGCCCAAGTTGATCAATCATTCAGTCTGACCATTAATGGCTGACCTAATAGTGGCTTCGGTCCAGAAACTGTGTCTAATATTAGACAATAGGCTCATCTATTCTATTTAGGTGCCCAACCCTACCCTTCACAGCCATAGATTCTGTACACAATAGTAGTCATGTGATCACTTTACAACTCTGATTAAAAAGGTATTTGGAAAGAGTTTAATTGCCATGGATTGTGTGAAGAAACTCTTTTTAAAACATTAAAGTCTTTTGCAGTCTGAGGGTAGAAATACAATTTCAACATAGAGATTAAATGATGAATACTATTTTGTCACAGAAAGTGAGCACAGCTTAAACATATTATGTTTAAAAAAAGAAAAAAAAAAAAAAATACCCTAACCCTTCAGAACTATGAAGAAGTGGGATATGGGCCTAAGGGACCAAACTAGAACATGCTAAATACTCCTAAGGCTGAAGGTTTTCACCCATTCTGTGCATTAGGGTAAAAAAGTTCTGAATGCATCGGCTCCCGCTTCTGTAAATCACAGCCAGCGAGGAGGTAGCGGGGCGAGCCGTGCTCTGCATGTCTATAGACACACAGAGCCAACTCGGAAGCAAAGGCAAGCAGTCACTTCCAGCGCTATGAGGGCTGTGGTGAAAAGCAGCGAGGACAACAGTAATTTCAAAACTGGGCAGATGCTGCCCTCCTCAGACGGGGTGATCTGATTGATACTACAAAAACAAAACAAAATGGAAGGCGCACGCACCTAGTGCATTACCGATAAACATTTATTCAATAATATAATCAATAAAAAGTGGGTACTCACAAAGTGGCAGCTATCAATGAGCCATAAAACACACAATGTTGAGCAGTCTGGACACACATATGCCGTTTCACATGAAGAGCTAACCCCCCTTCCTCAGAGATAAGCTACTCTGGAAACCTAAAGACAAGCACTTTAACCACTTCTATACAGGACACTTACACCCCCTTCCTTCCCAGACCAATTTTCTGCTTTCAGCGCTCTCGCAATATAAATGACAATTACTCAGTCATGCTACACTGTACCCAAACAACATTTTTATCAATTTTTTCTCACAAATAGAGCTTTCTTTTGGTGGTATATAATCACTGCTGGGGTTTTCTATTTTTTTTCAATATAAGCGAAAAGTAGCGAAAATGTTGAAAAAAAAAACATTTTTTTTTAGTTTGTATTGAAAAATTTTGCAAAAAAGTAATTTTTCTTCATAAATTTGGGCCATAATCTATACTGCTACATATCTTTGGTAAAAATAACCCAAATTAGTGGATATTATTTATTCTCTGTGAAAGTTATAGAGTCTACAAGCTATAGTGCAAATCATTGAAAATTGATCACACCTGATGTACTGACCACCTATCTCATTTCTTGAGACCCTAACAAGCCAGGAAAGTACAAATACCCCCCAAATGACCCCTTTTTGGAAAGTAGGCATTCCAATGTATTAGGGCATGGTGAGTTTTTTGAAGTTGTAATTTTTTTCCCACAATTATTTGCAAAATGAAGAATTTTTTTTCTTTTACACACAGCATATGCATACTTGCAATGACACCGCAAAATACATTCTGCTACTCCTCCTGAGTATGGCGATACCCGATGTGTGAGGCTTTCACGCAGCCTGGCCACATACAAAGGCCTAACATTGAAGTAGCACCTTCAGGCGTTCTACGAGCATTAATTACACATCTCATTTCTCAGCCACCTATTACACTTTTGAAGGCCCGGGAACACCAGGACAATGGAATTGCCCACAAAATGACCCCATTTTGGAAAGCAAACACCCTAACGTATAATCTATGAGGCATAATGTGTCTTTTGAACGGTTCATTTTTTCCAGAAGTTGTTGAAAAACGTGGGGAAAAAAATTAAAATGCATTTTTTTAACACAAAGTTGACCATTTATAAAATATTTCCAACACATAGCATGTACATAGCAAAAATGACACGCCAAAATACATTCTGCTACTCCTCCTGAGTATGGCGATACCACATGTGGGAGACTTTTACACAGCCTGGCCACATACACAAGCCCAACATTGAAGTAGCACCTTCAGGCGTTCTACGAGCATAAATTACACATCTCATTTCTCAACCACCTATTACATTTTTGAAGGCCCTGGAGCAACAGGACAATGGAATTTCCCACAAAATGACCCCATTTTGGAAAGCAAACACCCTAACGTATAATCTATGAGGCATAATGAGTCTTTTGAACATGTCATTTTTTTCCAGAAGTTTTTAGAAAATGTGGGGGAAAAAAAGGAAAACGCATTTTTTTTTTTTTTTACACAAAGTGGTCAATTTATAAGATATTTCCAACACATAGCATGTACATAGCAAAAATGACACCCCAAAATACATTATGCTGTTCGTCCCGAATATGGCGATACCGCATGTGTGAGACTTTTTACACAGCCTGGCCACATAGAGAGGTCCAACATGCAGGGAGCACCATCATGCGTTCTAGGAGCATAAATTACACATAAAATATCCTAATGACCTATTACACTTTTGAAGGTCCTGGAGCACCAGGACAGTGGAATTACCCACAAAATGACCCTATTTTGAAAAGCAAACACCCCAACGTATATTCCATGAGGCATTATGAGTCTTTTGTACGGTTCATTTTTTTCCACACGTCTTCGGAAAACGTGGAAAAAAAAAATGAAAACTAATTTTTTTTTTTTTTTTACACAAAGTTGTCAATTTATATGATATTTCTAACACATAGAATGTACATAGAAAAAATTACCCCCCAAAATATATTCTGCTACTCGTCCCGAGTATGGCGATACCACATGTGTGAGACTTTTACACAGCCCGGCCACATAGAGAGGTCCAGCATTGAAGTAGTACCTTCAGGCGTTCTAGGAGCATAAATTACACATCTAATTTCATTCCTACCTATCACACTTTTGAAGGTCCTGGAGCACCAGGACAGTGGAATTACCCACAAAATTACCCCATTTTGGAAAGCAAACACCCCAATGCATATTTTATGAGGCATGGGCTGCAGATACGTACTCGGGTACTCTTATGGATTAGTAAAAGGTACTCGGGTACTCTGATGGGCTGGTAAAAAGTTCTTGGGTACACTGATGGGCTGGTGACAGGTACTCGGGTACTCAGATGGGCTAGTGACAGGTACTCGGTACTCAAATGGGCTGGTGGCAGGTACTAGGGTGCTCTGATGGGCTGGTGACAGGTACTCAGATGGTCTGGTAAAAGGTACTCGGGTACTGTGATGGGTTGGAGAAAGGTGCACGGGTAATCTGATGGGCAGGTGACAGGTACTCGGGTACTCTGATGGGCTGGTGACAGGTACTTGGGTACTTAAAATGGGCAGGCGACAGGTACACGGGTACTTTGATGGGCAGGTGACAGGTACTCGGGTACTTTGATGGGCAGGTGACAGGTACTCGGGTACTTTGATGGGCAGGTGACAGGTACTCAGAAGGGTTGGTGACAGGTACTCGGGTATTCTGATGGGTTGGTGACATGTGCTCGGGTACTCTGATGGTCTGGTGACAGGTACTCAGATGGTCTGGTGACAGGTACTTGGGTACTGTGAGGGGTTGGAGAAAGGTACACGGGTAATCTGATGGGCAGGTGACACATACTCGGGTACTTTGATGGGCAGGTGACAGATACTCGGGTACTTTGATGGGCAGGTGACAGGTACTCGGGTACTTTGATGGGCAGGTGACAGGTACTCGGGTACTTTGATGGGCAGGTGACAGGTACTCGGGTACTCTGATGGGCTGGTGACAGGTACTCAGATGGCTGGTGACAGGTACTCAGATGGGCTGGTGACAGGTACTCGGGTACTCAGATGGGTTAATGACAGGTACTTGGGTACTCAGATGGGCAGGTGACAGGTACTCCGGTACTTTGATGGGCTGGTGACAGGTACTCGGACGGGTTGATGACAGTTACTCGGGTACTTTGATGGGCAGGTGACAGGTACTTGGGTACTCAGATGGTCTGGTGCCAGGTACTTGGGTACTCAGATGGGCTAGTGACAGGCAGTCAGGTACTCAGATGGGCTAGTGACAGGTACTAGGGTACTTTGATGGGCTGGTGACAGGTACTTGAGTACTCTAATGGGATGGTGACAAGTACTCAGGTACTCGGGTACTCAGATGGGTTGATGACAGGTGCTTGGGTACTTAAAACGGGCAGGTGACAGGTACTCGGGTACTTTGATGGGCAGGTGACAGGTACTCGGGTACTTTGATGGGCTGGTGAAAGGTACTCGGGTACTCTGATGAGCTGGTGACAGGTACTCAGAAGGGTTGGTGACAGGTACTCGGGTATTCTGATGGGTTGGTGACATGTGCTCGGGTACTCTGATGGTCTGGTAAAAGGTACTCAGATGGTCTGGGGACAGGTACTTGGGTACTGTGATGGGTTGGAGAAAGGTGCACAGGTAATCTGATGGGCAGGTGACAGGCACTCGGGTACTTTGATGGTCAGGTGACAGGTACTCGGGTACTTTGATGGTCAGGTGAAAGGTACTCGGGTACTTTGATGGTCAGGTGACAGGTACTCGGGTACTTTGATGGGCAGGTGACAGGTACTCAGGTACTTTGATGGGCAGGTGATAGGTACTCGGGTACTCTGATGGTCTGATGACAGGTACTCGAGTACTGTGATGGGTTGGTGACAGGTATGCGGGTAATCTGATGGGTTGGCGACAGGTACTCGGGTACTCTGATGGGCTGGTAACAGGTGTTTGGTACTCAGATGGGCTGGTGACAGGTACTCGGGTACTCAGATGGGTTAATGACAGGTACTCGGGTACTGATGGGCAGGTGACAGGTACTCAGGTACTTTGATGGGCTGGTGACAGGTACTCGGGTACTTGGATGGGTTGATGACAGTTACTCGGGTACTTTGATGGGCAGGGAACAGGTACTCTGATGGGTTGATGACCGTTACTCGGGTACTTTGATGGACAGGTACTCTGATGGGCAGGTGACAGGTACTCGGGTACTCTGATGGGCAGGTGACAAATACTCGGGTACTCTGATGGGCAGGTGACAGGTACTCTGATGGGCTGTGACAGGTACTTTGATGGGGTGGTGACAGGTACTCTTTATTGGGGGGGCAATCAGTGTGATTGGTGCACACAGTAAGCGGTAACAAACAGTTACAGCTACCTCCTCCTCACACACGATCGGTGTGTGAAGAGGAGAACCCGGTAACAGCTCGTTACTGCGGAATTTGCCCATTCTGTGACTGGCTGTGATTGGACACAGCCGGTCACGTGGTAAAGAGCTAATATGATTGGCTCTTTACGGTGATCGGGGTTGGGCTTTGTCCGAGGGACAAGACCGAACCCTGATTGCTGAGCTGCGCGCCCCTAGGGGGGGCGCACGCCGCTGTTTGTTTTGGTCGGAAGTGACCGGCTGTGATAGGACACAGCCGGTCACATGGTAAAGAGCCAATTTTATTGGCTCTTTACCCCGATCGTGGAAGGCCGGAGTCCCGAGGGACACAGCCGATCCCTGATCGCCGCGATGCAGAGCGGCGAAAACGGGAGGATGTCATATGACGTCCCCTTAGGATAGGGAGTGCACCTTGCCGACGTATAACTACTATACACCAGTAAGGAAGGGGTTAAATAGGGGAATCATTTTTTTTTATTGCCCTATTTAAACCGTTTGTCTTTAGGTGTCCTGAGTAGCTTAGCTCTGAGGAAGGGGGTGCACCCACGAAATACATCAGCTTTATACCCCTTAATGTGAAACGGCATATATGTGTCCGCACTGCTCAACATTGTGTTGTTTTGTGGCTCATTGATAGTTGCCACTTTGTGAGTACAGGCAGTCCCCGGTTTACAAACAAGATAGGGACTTTAGGTTTGTTCTTAAGTTGAATTTGTTTGTAAGTCGGAACAGGTATATTTTTTTAAGTCCAGCCAAAAAAACGATTTCTAAGCTTTTTGGATAGCACAGGGAAGGGTTAACACCCCTGTACCATTTGTTTTGTTGTCCGAGCCCCTGTTCAGAAGATGTTACCTTACTTACTGTCCCAATGATAATTGGATTTTGAAAATTTTGGGTTGTTGTGGAAACAATCCTTGGTGCTAAAGCATCAGTGGAGACACCTTTTCCAATAATAACTCTTACAGGAGTGAATTTCCCTTCCTAGGGGGAGATTTCCTCTCACTTCCTGTTGTCTACCTCCGTTTGTAAGTAGGAGTCGTTTGTAAGTCGGATGTTTGTACTAGGGGACCACCTGTACCCAGTTTTTATTGATTTTATTATTGAATAAATGTTTTTTTCGGCAACTCGGGAGTAAGCTCAAACAAGTTCACTCATAGCAAGCACGGTGGGCACTCGACAAGGAGGGGCCAGGAGCGCTGGTGGGGGGATCCATGTAGGTAAGTATAACATGTTATTTTTTAAAAAAGACTATGGGTTTAGAATGACTTTAACCACTTCACCCCCAGAAGGATTCCCCCCTTTAGGACCAGAGCACTTTTTGTGATTCGGCACTGCGTCGCTTTAACTGACAATTGCGCAGTCATGCGACTTTGTACCCAAACAAAATTTGCGTCCTTTTTTCCCCACAAATAGAGCTTTCTTTTGGTGGTATTTGATCCCCTTTGTGTCATTTACGATCACCACTATAAACAAAAGAGCGACAATTTTGCAAATAAAGCACACATTTCTTACTTTTTGCTAAAATACAAATCTAAAAAAAATAAACATTTTTTTTTCAACGGTTTTGGCCGATTTATATTCTTCCTCATATTTTTGGTAAAAAAAAAACAAAAAAACGCAATTGGTGTTTATTGATTGGTTTGCGCAAAAGTTGCCGCGTTTACGGATGAGGAGAATTCATTTCTGGGGTTTTTATTTTTTTTTTTTTTACTAGTAATGGCGGAGATCTGCGATATTGGGGCAGACATGTCGGACCGTTTTGACACTTTCTTGGAACCAATGACATTTATACAGCGATCAGAAATTTAAATATCTACTGATTACTGTATAAATGTCATTGGCAGTGAAGGGGTTAGCCTGTGAGGGGTTAACTGTGTTCCCTGGGTGTGTTCCAACTGTGGGTGGGGGGGGCTAGGCTGTTGTGGGCATAAGAGATCTAACTGATCCCAGTGACCGGGATCAGTAGATCTCCTATGCCCGCACTGACAGAGTGGGGAACCGCCGTGTTTACATTTAGCCACTGGTACATATTGTGGACACGGACTGCTTTACATTCTTCTTAACCACTTCAGCCCCGGAAGGATTTCCAGCTTTAGGACCGGAGCCCTTTTTGCGACTCGGCGCTGCGTCGCTTTAACTGACAATTGCGCGGTCGTGCGACGTTGTACCCAAACGAAATTTGTGTCCTTTTTTTCCCACAAATAGAGCTTTCTTTTGGTGGTATTTGATCACCGCTGCGTCATTTCTGATCGCCGCTATAAACAAAAGAAGAGCGACAATTTTGCAAAAAAACCCAAATTTCTTACTTTTTCCTAAAATACAAATCCAAAAAAAAATATAAAAAAACATTTTTTTTCACCGTTTTTGGCCGATTTATATTCTTCCTCATATTTGCTTTAAAAAAAAATCGCAATCGGCGTTTATTGATTGGTTTGCGCAAAACTGGTCGCGTTTACGGATGATGAGAATTCATTTTTGGGGTTTTTAATTTTTTTTTTTTTTTACTAAAAATGGCGGCGATCTGCGATTTTTTGCGGTACTGCGATATTTCAGCGGACGTGTCGGACCATTTTGACACTTTTTTGGGACCATTGGCATTTATACAGCGATCAGTGCTATAAAAATGCACTGATTACTGTGTAAATGTCATTGGCAGTGAAGGGGTTAACCTGCAGGGGGCGCGCTAAGGGTTAACTATGTTCCCTGGGCGTGTTCTAACTGTATGGGGGATTGCCTAGCTGGGGAAGGGAAGTGGTCACAGCCTTCACGTAAAGGAAGGCTGTGATCACAGCCCTTCCCCCTCACACAGAGCGGAGGTCCGTGTTTACTTACACGGACCTCCGCTCATTCGCTCCGGGGGGGGCCATCGTGGGTAGCCGGCGGCAATCGAAGCCGCCGCACCCGCTCCCTGGCCCCCCCTGGACACAGTGAGCGCGCGGGCGCACCTCTGGTGGCGCGCGCGCTCACTAAACTCGTTCCCGCAGCCACCGTCGTATGACGGCGATTTGCGGGAACGAGCCACTTTGCCGCTGTCAGATGCCGATCGGCGGTCGGCAAGTGGTTAAAGCAGAACTCCGGGAAAAAACTTTTTCCATGTCCTTGTTGCTGATCTCCTACCTTCAGTAATTATGCTACCCATGTTCTTCTGAGCTCTGTAGTTCCTCTGTAGCAGCCTGCTGAACTTGCTGAAAAACTGGATTTTTTGACTTACCGTAAAATCCCTTTCTCGGAGTTCGTTGACGGGCACAGCGACTCATTGGACTAAGTGGGTTATACTGCCCTCTTCAGGAGTTTACTAGGCAGAACAGGCAGTTCTAACAGCAACAGACACAGCCCCTTCCAGGGGGCAGTCCCCACTGGCAGATAACCCTCCACCCAGCTCTGCTAGCTCAGTTCATAACAAGCAGTGCAACATCAAGAGGGGTGGGTGCTGTGCCCGTCAACGAACTCAGAGAAAGGGATTTTACGGCAAGTCAAAAAATCCCGTTTTCTCTTTAGCTCATTGACGGGCACAGAGACTCATTGGACCAAGTGCTAAGTCCAAAAGCAATGCCAAAAATGAGGGGTGGGTAACAGAACAACAACAGAACTACACCCAACCGAACCCACTGTGAGGAACCAAACGTGTTTCACACGGCCGTCTGCAAAAATTTGCGGCCAAACGCAGCATCCGAGGATGCCAAAACATCAACTTTGTAAAACTTTCAAAAGGTGTGCACAGAGGACCAAGTAGCCGCCTTGCACACTTGAGATACAGACGCCTGATGTCGCAAAGCCCAGGAAGTGCTAATCGTCCTGGTAGAGTGAGCCGTGACCGGGAAAGGAGGCTCCAGACCCCGAACAGCATAGACTCGGGTCACCGTCTGTCTAATGCAACGTGATATAGTGGCCGACGAGGCCACCAAACCCTTGCGTGGACAATTCACCATGTCAAAGAGAGCACCTGACCTTTGAAAGGAGGTTGTGGTTGCCAAATACATCTGCAAGGCCCGAACAAAATCCAGGGAGTGCAAAGCAGCCTCCTTAGGGTGAGAGAGGCACGGGCATAGCGAAGGAAGGACAATGTCCTCATTGATATGGAAAGATGATACCACCTTCGGCAAAAAAAGAAGGTGATGGGCGCAAGACCGCCCTTATCCTTGTGTAGGACCAGATACGGAGACCTACAAGATAAAGCCGCCAACTCCGACACCTGCCGAGCGGATGTGATAGCCACCAGGAAAGCCACCTTTTGCAAAAGCAATTGCAGTGAGATTTCCCCGATAGTCTAAAAGGACGGCTTCTGAAGCACCAAGAGAACCAAATTGAGGTCTCCAGGACTTGCATGCAAAACCGGAGTGAGGCCCATTTCTGGGACAGCAGGGACCAAACCACCGACTGAAGCGTCTGCCTCTTGGTAGACGGAAGCAAAACCTTCGCCTGGGCTGCATCCAGGATCGGCCCCAGATACTCCAAGCGGTGAGACGGAGTCAGAACAGACTTCGGTAGGTTGATCACCCAGCCGAACTGCCGCAGAGTGTGCAGGGTGAACGTCACATTGTCCTTGAGCGATGGAGCCGACTCCGCAAGCAGGAG
>BLSH010333012.1:462643-476734 GCA_018402905.1 Glandirana rugosa | reverse complement strand
TACACTAGAGCGGGTGAAGTTGTATTTAGTGTGGGGAGTAAGACGTCGGTCGGTACGATGAGTCATTGTGTGTCATCCTATCCAGTGTCAGAATATTTACGTTTCGTACAAACAAGAGAGGGGAGGTCTGTGTTGTCCTCTAGTTGTATAACGGGAATGGACGAAATACAAGACCGCACTGGTGGTCACTGACAAGCTGCACTGGTGATCACTAACAAGCTGCACCGGTGGTCACTGATTGCTGTTAGAAAGATCTCAAAGCTGCAGCAGGAGGAATAATTATAATACTGAATTACAGCAGAGTACAGTGTGTATAATATATCATTATGGACATCTGTATACAGTTCAGTAATGATTACATAAAGCAGGTAAGGGCAATATGTTGATCTCCTGTTGTGTCTGGAGGGGAGAGAACAAACATGCTTTGCATTTATAAGACTGTGACCTATCCTACTGTGTGTTACTGAGTAGCATGGCTGGCTGCAGAATGAGGGGTGTGATTTATGTTGAAGTGGGCGAGATCACATTTACATGTACAGACCTAGTGTACCCTCCTACATTCACTCCAATCCCAAAGATTCATGGGAAATGTAGTTTAATTATGGTGTAAAAAGAGAGAAGAGGATATAATATAATCACTGTTCTAACAGATCCTCCCTAGCAGAATACATGATGCTTTTTCGGATCACAAACTGTCCAAAATGTCCAAATTGGGCACAATTAGCCATTTTCATGTGACAATGTCTCAGGTGTGAATGGGGAGCAGGTGTGTTAAATTTGGAGTTATCGCTCTCATCATCTCATACTGGTCACTGGAAGTTAACCATGGCACCTCATGGCAAAGAACTCTCAGAAAAAAAGAATTGTTGCTCTATATAATGGCCTAGGCTATAAGAAGATTGCCAAGACCCTGAAACTGAACTGCAGCACAGTGGCCAAGACCATACAGCAGTTTAACAGGACAGGCTCCACTCAGAATGATATTGTGCTCCATAGGTGCTAAGTAAGAGATTCAAACAGTGCAAGCCACAATGAACCAGAAAGCTGACCCTTCTTTTCTACATCATGCTTTCCCTGTAGTCAGCGTTAGGGATGAGGTTCATGTTTGCCGTTACCTTGTGTTCATGCTGCATCCTCAGGGTTTGCAAATTGCAAACTTTTGTCCAACAACTTTGCAGGTTTGCCACTTGAAAAAAGGAACAATGTTGTGTAGTGTGTAGTGCATACCCTTTGTCCCTGGTAACCCAAGTTAGAGCAGCAATAATCTGAAGAAATGGAAAACCTAGACTGCTCACTATAAAGGGGTTCGTTCTCAACAACAATATTGTAAGTGCAGTGATACTTCAGTATAGAAAGAAATACTGTGCTTTTCATTTTTCCACTGATGGGCTCTATGGCAGGTACTGGCTTTACATGCCTTTTATTTGGCAGCAGCTTGTTTATTAGCCTTCTAATGGCCAGAAATGAACATGATTTGCCACCCATAGACTTCAATAGTGTTCACTGCAAAGTCTGTCAACTTTAAGCAAGATTTGTAGAACTGTTTGAGAACCATACCTGGGCAGATTTGCTCAACCCTATTTAGCACACGACTGGTGCAAATAGAATTATGAATGAGAATAGCAGGAAACATACACTAATCTATGCAAACCTATTTGATGAAGAAACTGGAAGCTGGAGTATTGTATTTGATGGACTGGTCAACATAAATGTTTGTGGATTGAAACTTCCCCTGAATAATATCTTCAAAAGCCAACAGCTAGAATACCAAATGTCTGGAAATCTATTACTGCCGCAAAAGATGTAAAGATTGAATAACCGAATATATGTTAACGTTAAAAGAGAGGTGCGGGAATCTAAAAAAATAAAAAAACAGTGCCTCTAGACTGAGAACGGTGTGATCAAAGACTGCTGATCACACAGTTCTCATATATGCCCCTCCACCGCTCACTGGATCGCCAGGCTGTGCAGGAGGACGGGAGCAGCTGGCTCAGGCTCTCAGCAGAGCAGCTGAGAGGTGGAGCCACCTGCTGGTCCAGGCATCTGGATGGATTCATTAAAGTCAGGATCTCTCCAGAGTCTGGACAAGCTGAGTGATGTCTGGGTCACAATAGTGCAGAATTAACTGCATAAATAACTGCAAACAAAAATAATGTATGGCAAGGTGAATGTACTGACAATGTCTTACCAACGCAATGTTAATTGTTGAACAAAAATATAAATTTCTATAAAAACATGAATATCTCTGAATAGTAGTGCACAAAAAATATACATACAGTACACTTTAAACAAATGTAAATAAAGTAATTTAAAGTGATATTCAAGTGGCTGTAAAACTGTACATTTACACAGTGAAGTGATTGGCCTCAGGTGATACATAGAGATGAAACAAATCCTCCTACATAAGTTGTACCTGTTTATCAGCTGTCTTCTGCTCTCTACATCCGTTCAAAATGCAGAATTTCTAAAGCTGTCAGAAAAAGGCGGTGGAGAGCTGAAGTTACACTCTGAAGAGGTCAGTGAGGAGAGCTCTGACAGCTGATTGGAGGGAAGAGACACACCCCTTCACACAGCATACAGGAACAAAGTTGAGGCTGTCAATCAGCTGGACCTCCCTCCCCTGTCACCATTTGACTCATGCTTATAGCGGATGAATAAAGCAGCAGACACAAATGACACTTTGTGCTCTTAAGACAAGTATACAATATAGAACCATTTAAAAAAATAAAAAGTTTAAAGTATCGAACGTGTTCTATTTACCTGCTCTGTGCAATGGTTTTGCACAGAGCAGTTCCGATCTTTGCCTTCTAGGGTTGCCCGCCGGCAATCCTGGTTCCTCTCAGCTTCTGAGTACCATAGCCCCAGAAAGTCACTTACAAAGGTGATTACTTGTGCAGGCTCCCTCCTTAGCCTCATTGCCTGTGTCCATTGATGCCCGCCCCCCGCTTTCTTGTCATAGGATTTGATTGACAGCAGCAGGAGCCAATGGCTCCCTCTGCTATCAATCTGCACTGTGAAGAGGGAGAGAGCCACTGCTCTCATGTACAGCGCTGGATCAAAGCCAGGCTCAGGAAAGTATAAGGGGGGTAAAAGAGGGATGCTGCAGCACATAAGGTTTTTGTTTAACCTTAATACATTCTCTGCATTAAGGTATAAAAAAAATCATAAGGCTTTAGAACCACTTTAATCATGACACATAATCTGTGAACATACAAATAAACTACTCTGCACAATGCCAAAACCTGTGGGTGTGGCAGTTATGACAAAATAAAGCTTCCTACCTTTACATAATCTTGCATCACTCTATACCATTTGGCACAAGACCGATTTTGCATGTTATGACTCAACAAGCACAAAATATTCATTTTATGACCAGTATGAACATGTCAACAGTAAAACAGTCATGCAGACAAGGGGCCCCTATATATTACAATTAACTGTGCCATTTTACAAAATACAGTGTGATGTGACTTGCACACCTGTAGTCCTCTGCTGGCACCCACAATACCTGCTCAAAATACTACCACATGGTTTACTTTGCTTTACTCTAAAAGCTTCTGGGACATAACAGAGTTTGGATGCTCCCTCTCAGTGTCAGAGCAGTGCATGTTTCTTTTTCAAAAGCATGCATGTGTACAGTGCACGTTCTTTTCTTGGCACATAAGCAGTACACACTGCTGTGAGCATCCAAGCAAGACGGCACAATGCATTGTAATATATTGGGCCCCCCTGTCTGCATGGACTGTTTTACTCATATGCAATTTCTTATAAGGAAATAATTTTCTATGGGATTGTGAACTTAATACTTCTGCAGCGATTTGTAGCTTAGTGGCTGAGCGACTGCGTTTTTACATTGTTTTAAGCTAATGACGGTCATAGAGATGCAGAAAGTGAGCCCACATGTGAATATGTGACGGGGGATTTCCTGGGATGTGGGGTCTAAGCACCCACAAGTTTTAACAAGAGCTCCTGATGGTGAAGATGGTTTTTGCTGCTTGTTGGTGCCAGGTCATGACCCCCAATTTCACCCTGTTCAGTGCAGAAACTAAACTATACAAGCCCATATGGAAGCGATGCAAAAGTACTGACGAGTCTGAAGCAGGCAGAGATGATAAGGAAGGAAACAAGCCAAAAGGTCAGGGCAGACAACAAATGAGTGAATTTGAGGGATGGTAAATAGAAATTCAATCCAAGGAAACAGGCCAAACGAGAAATAGCAAGAGGGAGCTTAGAGACAAATGAAAATCAGGCAATGGGAGCTGATCTGAGCATGGGCAGAAAGTGGTCAAAATACAATGATTATTACTCAGTTGAAGAGGCAAGAGACGTCCATAGTTACTAGCTTTGTGCAGCAAGAACAGAGAGAACAAAGTCCATGCTTGTAGAACCTACAGGTATCAATGGAACCACAGCAGGAAGAAGGTAGGAACAAACCACAAGCTTTTGGAACCACAGGTAACAGCAAAACCAGAAGTGAAATATCAGCTCTGTGACCGTACCCACCAAATGTGTAGTTAAGCAAATCTTAGATTCTAAATACTCCAGAGGGGGGCTCCTTTATCTAACGGACTAGAATGGCTTCAGTCCGGAGCAAAGATGTTGGGTTCCTTTAAAAGATGTCTCTGTTCCCTGTTTGGTGAAGTCTTTTCTTTGGAAGTTTCCTCTCATGTCTGTCCCTAAACAGGTGAAAAGCCTGAAAAAAAATAAGTGGTCCGCTTTAAAGAAGTAGTTCAGCTTTGGGTACATGTTACATGTTCCACCCGTCCACATGGTCCCGCTCTTGCAGCGGCTCAGCAATGAAAGCTCTCACTGTGACAGCAGTACAGGGAGAAGTTCCCTGTACAAGCCATCACTTTTTGAAAATAGCACAGCCATGCAAGGCTCCACCCACACAGCTGCGTAATAGTGAATGAATGAACTACAAGCACCGACATCCATGTAGTTCTCAATGAACTACCACAATGCTGCCGAGTACTGTGGGAGTTCATTGATTCTTCCTGTCAGTGTGAAACTGCCTGCCTGTATGATGTATGGACAGACCGCTTACACTCACAGTCTACAGCAGACCTGCATGGCACCATCTGCTGATCGCACACACTTTTATTCTCTTTCTTGCTCTTCGTTATCTTATCAGATTCATTGCAAATTTAACATTTTTTTGGTAGGGTGTTGGATGACCCCCGCTAGACACATCCTCACTGTCTCTCAGGTCTCCCATAATCTTATTAATTCAGCTTTGCTGACTGTGGTCCCATTATATGCAAATTCTCTAGATTTGCAGTTGGCTTTTATAGACACCCAAGTGCTACCATTTTAATACTAATCTCAGTAATGCATTCTGATTGTTGACATTGAACTATTGTTTGTTGATTTGGATGACTGACTTGTGTAATACCTGTTTACATTGTGGCTATACACAAAGAATTGATAAAAAAAAAAAAAAAAAAGATCCAGTAATGCATTGCTTAAAAAAATGAATATTTCCTATACATCTAAGGAGTACCTTTATTTTAGTTTTCTCTGATCCTCTGCCCGGCAGCACCAAGTCTAAGATACAGAAGAGCAGCAGTATTAGTCAGTCTCTCTAGTGTATTGCATAGTTCTGTAAATCAAACCATAGTAACAAGAGGAGATAGAGGGATTACTTCATCAGTATGGTGATGGTAAGGGTTTAGTTACCAAGCTGTACAGTCTACATGGGTGCAGAAAGATTAGGGGTGTATAGATAACCAAGACTATCTCAACAGAATTATAAATGTTTTGGCAGGAAAACTAGTTCATGTATATCTATTTCAGCTGTGCATTTAAACTGACACCAAACAATATCCTTATTTGCCAAACATAATCCATACGAACCCACCACTTAAAGGCTCCGTAATCTACTTTTCATGAAATAGTTTCTTGCTGTGTTTTTCTGCTATCTTGTAACATCCTCATTGAGCTCCCAAACCTCTACTTGTCCCCTTCACTACTGTTTGTTGGTTTGGAATGAGCGACGCACGTTAGTTGTGGTCATGTGCACTGCTCTACACACACTATAAATCCCATAGTACACCTTGGGAGCATGCAAGAGAGGGTGGCCATGTTCCTACATACAGTGGGGACAATGGAGAACACATGCAGCAATCCTAACAGGAAGTCAGATCACAGCAACAACACAGCAAAATTCCAAAAAAAATTGGAATTTGGAGATTTAAAGGAGGCTGAGAGCAAGAAGAAGGGGGTCTTTTTTTTCTTTAAATTAAGAATATATAATTGAATAGAATTTTTTATACCAGAGTTTGGGGTCACTTTGAGTGCCTGAATTTGATCTTCATTTCCTTTTACCTCAGAATATTACTGTGACTTCAAACAAAGCACATAATAGAGTTAATATATAAATATAGACAATTCTTGCAATCATTCTTTCAGAAATCCCAAAATGTACAATAAAAAATTAAATGTTTTACCTGCTTGCAAAATCCTTTTCTATTAGTACATCACCAGACACAGGTTTGGCCAATGGAGCATAATCCACCTACAGGTGATTGGATATTGGCAAAAGCAAGCCAATACTCAGCACTGCATAACCACTCCCATTCCCATCATGCCAAATTTGTAGCAAGCATTTTAGAAGACTTCATAGATATAGTGGGGAGAGTCCTATATCCAGTGACATACTTCAGGAAAAGAAATTTACACGCAAATGATATTCCTATTTTCTTTATCGTACGCCAAGACACAAGATTGGCTATCACTTAGATCCATGGGACATTGACATTGAAAACCTATCTTCTGAGGGGTGGACAACACAGCATATAACATCCAACAGGCCCAAGAATCCCAACAATAAGCAAACAAGGAGAGGCCCAAGCCAACAGAGCCTTTTAAGGGACTTTGTGCCTGAAGCAGACATCCAGAAGACCAGGTGATCACTTTACACAGCTGAGAAACTGAAGCATAGTGCTGGACGATCCAAGAAACATTAATGCTTCCAGTAAAGAGAGCCCAGCCCAGAAAGAGAGCAGTTTTGCTTTTTAGTTTTGGATACATAGGAGAGGATTTATAATGCCTGTCAGGTTTTTATTGTGGTCTGTGACCCCGTTAAAGAGATTTACCCTATTTGTTCTGTTTACCATTATTCCCAAAAGCAAAACAAAATTTGGGTTGCCACCAAACAGGAATAGAGAGGAAATCTTCCAATGGGGACACTAGTTGGGATGACCCTGGTGACAATGGTCTGTCACTATATAGGGATTTTTTCACAGTTCCTACTGTGGCTATAGAACAGGAAGTGAAAGAACTCTTCTTAATGGGACCACAGATGACAAAGAAAAAAATGACAGGGAGTTATATATCCTTGCTCTACTCTATCCAAAATGATAAAACGTTTCACCTGTAGTTCTACTTTAAGGCCTGAGATATTAGTTGGAGAATCCAACTAGCAATTGAGGAATGAGAAGCAGCCTGCTCCATACAAGGGCCCTCTGACAGGATAAAAAAGTCAGAACTAAATAATAGAGGCTGTATCCAATAGAGATACGCTCACAGCCCAAATCACATTAAGTCAATGGACAGCAATCATGGCAGGGTTTTTCGGAGCAGGGCAGCAATATGGTAACACAATTAGAGGTTGGACAATATAATCGGCCGATTTTTGGCATTTTTTAATTAATCGGCATAAGCCGATTGTGCTGAAAATCAGGCCGATTCATTTATGCACTAAGGCTGGTTCACACAAGGGCGATCGGACTTTCGGAGAGGCGACTCAGAGCGACCTCACACAGCACGACTTTAGCGCAACTTGCAAATTACTTTTGTAATTCAATGCAAGTCGCCTGAAGTCGCCCAGGAACCTTTTTCTAAGTCGGAGCGACTTGAGTCACTCCTATTCAAGAAAGCCAAGAATCTGGGCAGCCTGCCAAGTCTGAGAACATCAAAGAACCAAGGAGATACAATGTTTCTACTTATCAAAGGAATGAAAGCTGGTGTGCAGAAGAGCTCAGTTTAACCAATTAAATCTTTTCTGACATTTGTTGCTTACAAGTAAAAATCCAGTATTTTCTGCTAGAAAATCACGCAGAACCCGCAAACATTATACATTTTTTTTGCAGAGACCCTAGAGAATAAAATGGCGGTTGTTGCAATATTTTATGGCAAACGGTGTTTGAGTAGTGGTCTTTCAAACGCATTTTCTTTTGTAAAAAATACACTTTAATGAATTTAAAAAAAAAAAACTAAACAGTGAAGTTAGCCCATTTTATTTCATCCAAAAGTTTGATTACCTGTTTTTGTATATTTAAAAAAAAAAAAAAAAAAAAAAAAATATATATATATATATATATATATATATATATATATATATATAGATAGTTTTTTTTTTAATCTAAATTATACATACAAGTGCACTGATTGGAACTTGTTGTGCTGTTTAATAAAGTTTTTCTGTATCACTTATTACATAACTGTTAGAATTTATGAGATGAAGGGGAAAAAAAAAAAAAGAAAAATCGGCATCATATATCTGCCATCAGCCGCCCTGATTTCTAAATATCCGCCAGAGAAAAACCCATATCGGGCGACCTCTAAACACAATGTCCTGGATAAGGTGGAAGGAAGATTAAAGTATGTATCAGTAAAAAAGGTTCAATCAGAGCAGAAAGTAATAGGTCTACCACCTAAATACAATAGCAAACACCGAAGCCATGATGGGGGTAGGAAGGGCTATGCAGGGCTATATTTTCAGTTTGCTTTTGTCAGTGTCCAAAAAACCTGGAGGTAGAGCATAACCCATTGGTCTAAGAATAAGGTGATCATGTGTCTTGTGATAAGAAATGGGGGTTTTACATTCTCTACCTTGGTGCAGTCTGTTTTCTCCAAGATAACAATTGCACTTTAATGTTATGACCTTCATTGTCAATTTCTCAATTGGAATCAGATCATAGGAGTCTTTACCCAATGGAAAATTGGAGACGATCCAATCATACACACACCTGTTATGATAAAAAAAATATTTGCTTAAAACTTTTTTCTTGAGTTTGATTTTGCTCAGGCCAGTTTACAACCAAAACACACCTTTATTGCGTGGGGTAGGACTCATTATAACTTATGAAATACTTCATTTGCATGTGCTAAATATTCGTAGCACCCTAGACACGTAAGCTTTGTACTCTTCAAGCTGTGAATGTATGAAACTTTGCTGTTATACAGTTATTATATGCTCATAAAAGCTCTTAAATGAATAATAACCAATTTTAATGTATATTCCTTTTCATTTATAGAATTCTTATATGCAACTGCCTACAGAAGCTATATGCCAAGTTATTGAAATAATTTAAGCTAAATGTTAGGCTTTGAGAAGGGAATAACAACAAAAATATAAGGTGACAAGAAATGAGATGAAAAAAGCACCCCACGAAGCCTTTATCCGAGTGTGGTTTTGTGTACACACATAAAGAACATAAAAGTGATTCTAAAAGGCAGAAGTTTTTTTTATTTTAATACATTCTATGCATTAAGATAAAAAGCCTTCTGGGTGCAGCAGCCCCATTATATTTACCTGAGCCCTCCTCTCGATCCAGCGATGTTGCATGAGAGACTAGGCTGCCCGGGACTCTCCCTCCTCATTGACTAAGACAGCAGCAAAGGGCCATTGGATCCCACTGCTGGCAATCAAAGTCAGTGAGCTAATGAAGAGAGAGGAGGCAGGCTGGGCCCTAGCTCCATACCTGAGTGGACACAGGGAGCTGTGGCTTGGCACGGGTGCCCCAATAGCAAGCTGCTTGCTGTAGGGTAACTCAGCAGGAGAGAGGGACCTGGAGCGCCGAAGGGGAACCCGAGAAGAGGAGGATCTGGGCTGCTCTGTGCAAAACCACTGCACAGAGCAGGTAAGTATGACATGTTTGTTATTTGTAACAAAAAAAAGGGATTTTATTAAAACTTACCGTAAAATCCTTTTCTCCGAGTTCACTGACAGACGCAGCTCTTCATGACTTTGTGGGTTTTATGTTCGTCCTACCAGGAGTTAACTAGGCAGGGAAAAGAATCAGCTGGCCCCTCCCTTGGGGGCCGTCCTCTTTTCCTACATTAAACCCCCCTCACAGAATAGCTCTCCAGTTTCAATGCCTAGTTTGCAAGGAGTTGACCTGGCTTCCCTATAGGGAACTGCGGTCCTATTGTGACCATTTTCTTTTTTTATTTGGTGATACATAAGGATGTATCATTGTACCCAAACGAAATTTGCGTCCTTTTTTCCCCACAAATAGAGCTTTCTTTTGGTGGTATTTGATCACCGCTGCGTCATTTCTGATCGCCGCTATAAACAAAGAAAGAGCAAGAATTTTGCCAAAAAAAAAAAAAATATATATATTTCTTACTTTTTGCTAAAATTCAAATCCAAAAAAAAATATATATAAAAAAACATTTTTTTCCTCAGTTTTGGCCAATTTATATTCTTCCTCATATTTTTGTTAAAAAAAATAAAATATTGCAATCGGCATTTATTGATTGGTTTGCGCTTAAGTTGCCGTGTTTACGGATGATGAGATTTCATTTCTGGGGTTTTTATTTTTTAATTTTTTTACTAGTAATGGTGGCGTTCTGCGATTTTTAGCAGTACTGCGATATTGGGGCGGACATGTCAGGCATTTTTTACACTTTTTTGGGACCAATGACATTTATACAGCGATCAGAAATTTAAATATCCACTGATTACTGTGTAAATGTCATTGGCAGTGAAGGGGTAACCTGCAGGGGGGCGATCTAGGGGTTAACTGTGTTCCCTGGGCGTGTTCAAACTGTGGGGGGGCTGGGCTACCATGGGCATAAGAGATATAACTGATCCCAGTGACAGGGATCAGTAGATCTCTTATGTCCCCATTGAAAGAGCGGGGAACCGCCGTGTTTACATCCCCGCTCTTTGGCTCTAGCAGCTCATTGCGGCTTGCCGGCGGACACCGGATCCGCCCGAGCCGCAGGCATCCTCCTCCGGAGTGTGTCGGGCACGAGAGCGCGCAGGCGCGCGCTCGACCCTAGCTGCGCCTGCGTGAATCGCTGCCTTTTTATGGCGATTCGCGCTAAGCGTCTACACCGCCGCAGTAAATATACTGTGCGCGATGTGGAACCGGTTAACAAAAAAAAAAGCGAAAATTTTGAAAAAAATATATATTTTTTACTTTTTGCTATAATACATATCCAAGAAAAAATACAAAAAAATTAATTTATTCATCAGTTTTGGCCGATTTATATTCTCTCTCATATTTGTGGGGGGAAAATATTGTGATCACCGTTTACGGATTGGTTTGCGCAAAAGTTGCCGCGTTTACAAACCATGAGAATTAATTTATGGCATTTTTACTAGTGATGGTGGCGATCTGCGATTTTTATCGGGACTACGATATTGCAGCGGGCATGTCGGACATTTTTGACACTTTTTTGGGATCAATGAAATTTATACAGGGATAAGAAACTTAAATAGCCACTGATTACTGTGTAAATATCATTGGCAGTGAAAGGGTTAACATGCAGGGGGCGATCTAGGGGTTAACTGTGTTCCCTAGGTGTGTTCTAACTGTGAGGGGGCTGGGCTGCCAGGGGCATAAGAGATCTAACTGATCAGTAGATCTCTTACATGTCGCCTGACAGAGCAGGGAACCGCCGTGTTTACATCGGCGGTTACCAGTTTTTCTTCTGTGCCAGGCAATCAGGGCTTGCCAGCAGACATTGAGTCCGCACAACCC
The DNA here is from genome assembly GCA_018402905.1 of Glandirana rugosa. Lineage (NCBI taxonomy): Eukaryota > Metazoa > Chordata > Amphibia > Anura > Ranidae > Glandirana > Glandirana rugosa. The sequence goes on along the minus strand of BLSH010333012.1, from coordinate 465,017 downwards.
ATGGGCCATACTGCTGGAGAGTGCGGCGGGCACGAGAGCGCGCCGGCGATGGCGCACTCCAGTCCGCATGCCGCACACGTGCGAGCCGCCGTTTATAGACGATGATTTGCGGCATCCTGCCACTTTGCAGCAGTAAATGTACGCGAGCCGGTCGTTAACTGGTTAACAAGTATCAGGGCATGTAGTGACCATCACCTGGAAAAAAACATCCTCTCTGTGGGAAGAGCAGTCCAATAAAATGTCACGGTGAAATCCTGTCACTGATATATAATGCCCTCACCAGAAACTGGATGTAAGGTATGCCAGGTAGATGTGAGTGTCCTCAGTCAGCATCCAGGTGGGTATGGAATCAAAAAAAGTAAATCAATCCTCACTACCCTGATGGGGTAAGTACTGTGTAAAAAAAGCTCACCATGAGCCAAGGAGAAGCTCCCGTCAGATGGGTCTCCACTGAGAAGGTGTTGCTCCCCAGTCCTACACAGAAATCTGGTTCCAAGGTGCAGCCAGCATCCGATCAGCACTCTCAGCCATTGGCTGAGAGCGCTGACCGGTGTGTTCTGGGGAGCACCCCCCTTTTTCAGAACCTATAGCTCCGTGGGGGAGACCACTGTACTAACATTGCATAGTTAGTATAGCAGCTCCTCCCGACCTCTTCAGTTTTTTTTTTTGGTTCAGTCCGCTGAGTTAAATGCAAAAAACCTACGTGTGTACTAGGCTTTACACATAGACGTGGATGCAGAAGTGCATTCAGCCAGTTCTAAAATGTGCTGCCAGCAGGCTAAGAATGAAAGTCAATTAGCCCACAGCATCTGCTGTGGGCTAGACATAGCAGGAAATGTATGGCAAAGCGCAAAGGCTCAACACTGGACAGTACAGAACCATTCAGCTGAATGAACCCTTTCACACACAAAGGAAGCCACAGCAGGAATTAAAAAGTGCATTTAAACAAGGCCAAAGTACAAGTAAGGATACATTAAAAAAAAAAAAATCTACATTAGCCTCCTCAGATATAAATTATTTTTTTAAGGTTTCATACTTACTAAACCAAAAAGCTAAAGGCTTATGTATATGGCAACATATTCAAATGTTGGGAGTGCAGCATTGACTCCACGGAAGGCTAGAGAATACATCTTTGTGAATACACATATTGCTCTGTTGTGTAAACAAGGGTCTGTCAACATTTACACGGCCTCTACCACAATCTGACGTCAATGACTCAGCTTCACACACGGCTCAGCGTTTCCTGGCTTATTTTTAACAAGAACAAATTTGAGAGGCTGTTTTTTTTTTTTTTTTCTTTTTTCAAAAGGTTTGTACTGGAGCCTGACATTCCAAAAGCTTAGATGAAAAGACACAAAGCAGAAAGCAGCAAAAGCTCTCCCTGCTACTTTCAGACATGAACAAGACTCCAGTATTAACACGCTCTGGCAGGTTTCTATTAGAGAGAATACTGATGCAAACATCTTTTTGTGTTGACTGGGGGAAAATCGCTTTATCACTGAACCTTGCTTTAAAATAACCACAACATTCTTTTTTCAGTTATCTAAAGTCCTTAACAAAAGCATACATAATATCTCCTGCTATAATCTAAACCCCCAATGTCCTGAAAGCATGTCAGATGTTACCATACTTACTGATCAGAAAGCTGTCAGGTTAACTCTTCACAGATAATTTACCATTTGTTTATCATAAATATTTAAGATTACAAACACTAACTAAAAATAGTACTTTGAAGTTCTTAAAAGGCATTCTATTATTTATAGGGATCACCATTAGAAACATAGAAACAGAAAAGCGACAGTGAAAAAACGACCGAGTAGTTCATCGAATCTGCCCGGTGTTTTTGGGGTTTTTTTTTTGTCTGAGTATAGATCTAGGTTTGTCCCAAGCATGTTTGAAGCCATTTACTGTTGACTGTCTCACTACCCCTGCTGGAACTCTATTCCAAGCATCAACTACTATTTCAGTAAAATCATACTTTCAAAGATTAGGTCATGTCTCTGTGTTCTTGATTTTGGTTTCATATTGAAAAAAACTGCCCTCCTGAACTGTATATACCCCATTGATTTATTTAAAGTGGTTGTAAAGGCTTACCTGTAGGTTCCCTGCATAACTCCTAAACCTGCACGGTTTAGGAGATATACAGTGTACTCGCATGTTCCCACGTCATCGGGCACATGCGCAGTGAAGAGACGGCCTCTGTGCCTTTTTCATCACTGAGATGGTGCCGCAGTTGGCGGCTCCCACACACATGCGCAGGAGTGACGTGACGCGACTCTGGCCAGTCACAGAGCCGGAGTCCGCAGCCCCAGAAGGAAAAGGGTCTCAGCGCAGTGCAGTGAGGACGCGTACACACACCCTCGGCGGTTGACGC